>CM040397.1:61762510-62022774 GCA_022702515.1 Ilyophis sp. 1 JC-2022 | reverse complement strand
ACACACAAGCTCAGTTAAAGACAGGCAGCAAATGTATGCCAGGCTTGCGTGTTTGTCCCATTTCTATTGTTAAGAGTGGAGGGACTGTTTTATGCTGGTGTGATAAAGGAGAATGAATAATGAATGCGTCTGAGTGCTGTGCGTCAGAGCTTTCTTAGGTGTGTTGGAAGGGAATGATTGGAGTAGAAGACCTTCATTACATAAAAGAAGTGATAAATAAGAATTGGCAAGACAGTTCAGTATGATATTTTTGTCCCAAAGATGTCCTTGCCCTTCTTACACAAATAAGACAGCGTATTACGTGAACATAAATTAGAAAGGGCCTGCCTGCATGTGCAATGACCAAGAGGTAAGAAACTTACTGGTGCCTAGTTATATCAGTAATAAAAATTCTGAGATTACTAACAAATGCCTATTAAAAAATAAGATTAAATAAACAATTGAAGAATAAAAATGCATAACATTTAAAATATTTTGTTTAGCCATTTTTGTTGTTGTTACTGACTGTTGCTATGCCTTAAGTGAGAAAGTATGTTCATGTAGATCAGGGGTCCTCAATCTTATCCTGAAAGGGCCGGTGCAGGCTTTTGTTCCAACCAAGCAGTTACACACCTGATTCTACTAATCAACCACCTGACTCTTCACTAAGGACCTTGATTAGTAGAATCAGGTGTGTAACTGCTTGGTTGCAACAAAAGCCTGCACCCACACCGGCCCTTTCTGGATAAGATTGAGGACCTCTGATGTAGATTAACTGTTGAGTGCGGCCTTGTATAGTTTGTGGTGGTTTAGGTCAATTCCATTATTCTATTCATAATGAGTGCAGAACCTTCCGAGAGCCACGCAGAACCTTCCGAGAGCCGCACAGAATCTTTTGAGAGCCGTGCAGAACCTTTTGAGAGCCGTGCAGAACCTTCCAAGCGTCACGCAGAACTTTCAGAATTAGGGTGAACAGGTAACCATGGGGAAAAATCACGACACCCCTCGACCCGAAAACATGCATTTAATGTTTTTTCATTCATTTCCAGTGTAGTGTGGAAGTTGAGCGATAGAGAGACGACATATTTTGTCTCCCATTCCTGCCTGTGCTTACAAAGTCTCTAGTTTTTGCTGGTTTTCCATTCGATTTGCATTTTGGATTGCATTGGATTGCATTTTGATAACTAGCAGGCTACCTATGGCTAACGTTACGATTTTCCGTTGTCTGTGCAGATTTGAGATAAGTTTGCTTTTCCTCGCAAACTGGTCAATCACCAAGCTATGTGTGTAGTTTTTTATGTAATATGTAACATTGTATTAATGGACAAAAAAAACTACATAGCCCACCCCCCAATGTTACATTACATCACAGAAAAGCTGCCAAAGCTGCCGACATGTCAACACACACTGCGATGTCGCTGATGTTGATAGACAGAAGAAGGACGTTACACAACAATATCAGTTTAAAATGGTGTATTTTTATGCACTATCAAAACTTACACGAAGTA
Source organism: Ilyophis sp. 1 JC-2022 (assembly GCA_022702515.1). NCBI lineage: Eukaryota > Metazoa > Chordata > Actinopteri > Anguilliformes > Synaphobranchidae > Ilyophis > Ilyophis sp. 1 JC-2022. Next base: position 62,021,287 of record CM040397.1, on the reverse strand, counting down.
AAACAGCGGCCCTCGTGCCTCCGAGAATGGAACGGATAATGTCTTAGAATATCAGGAACGGTTCACTAGGGTGGGTGAACACAATTCGGTGTCTCTATTACCGGGTGTCACAGTAGGTACAGCCTGCAGAACCTGGGCCCTGCAGAACCAGGGTGAGCTGATCAGATGGAGTCATTTATACCTCTGAAACGGAGGTGATGCGTTCCTACAAACTATGAAATTTCAAACGTGCTCTTACACGGTCGCGATTCAGTTAGTCCACGTCAGTTAAGCTGAGGACATGGATATGAAGGGGATAAAATTCTGATTTTCCCAATCGGTTCCACTCCAAGAGCATAGTAAAGCAAATTGCCTTTGACGATAGAAATATCTGGGCCACCTTTCTTTCTGTGTAGAGACAAAAAACTATTTCCATTTACATCAGAGGAGTCATACTGCGCACAGAGAATAGCTACCCTAAGTGAGGTTTTTGGCTGAGCATTCACTCATATTTCAGCAGCAATGCTGTCTGTCTCTGTACAGATTTGATGATCCCATTAAAATGATTATAGAGTATTTTCGGGTTTCAGTAGCATTGAGCACATTGGCCTGAGATGATAAGAGCTGTGCATTCTGTCATAACAAATGCTGGGTTCAAGGCTTGAAGAATTGCACTTTTCAGGTGATATTCGTAGAGAGGGAGATGAGTTTTCAAAGAGCAGTATGTTTTTTCTCTGTTAATTGACAGAACAAGGAGGGAATTGTAGACGCGGTACAAGCCAGGTTCGCTCAATTTCTGCCTTATGGCTGGTAAGATTTTTATTGCTCCGCTCTAAGATTACTGGTTATTATACCAATGATTAGATAAGGTGAATGATTTCCAGCGCTCATGTGATCTTCCATGGGAGGTGCTACAGTCTAAAAAGAAGCATGGAAATGTTTGCTTGCATGTAAATGATAAAGCCCCTGCGCCTTTGAGAAATTGTTAAATTGTGACACCCTGTATCTCCTCTTTGGGTAAGACGCGATGACGAAATGCAGGCATGCATTCGAAAATACTATAAACAGCAAGATGGCTGGGTATATACAACTGATGAGGGGAATTACAGGGGCTTACAGGGGGAGGGGTGTGGTATTGTTCACTGTCTCCTACAAACAGTACTTAAAAGGCCCAGCCCAAACACAGTGTCATAAGGAAAAAATAAAATGGGGTTCTAAACACTGGCTCTAAAAATACTAATTGAAAATGAATTGGCTGCTGGCACAACACCACTTTCAGGCTGTTGAATCTTTTAGCAGTGTGTCATTTGGAAGTGGATCCAAAATTGATCTACCTCTAGCCAGGAAGGTAACAATTAGACCAAAAGCTGTTTAGATTATGTTTCAAGCGAATTCTGTCATTTAATACAGGCCGTGTGTATAATCCTTAAATCTCTATTCCCCTGGATAAAACACCCTGTCTGTCCCAATGTGACCCCAAGTTGGCTACCCGGCAGTTCTGACAGTGGAAAGGAAGTGATGACTGATGTCCACTTCCCTGCCCCCCTGTGTTTTCAGGTGAGAAGCGCGAGACAGAGGAGGGGTGCCGTGGAGCAGGGCGTTTGCATCCGATAATGCCCCTTTTACTGAGAGGCACGGAAGCGCCACTGAGGAATGGAGCCAACAGCCATGTCGCACCTCCACCAGCGTATAGGCGTGAGGGGGCCCCCCCAGAGCACCGAGCCATGAGTGCAAGAGGACCGGAGCTCCACTCCCGTCCCCAAGACCTCCACGCCCACGCACAAGAGCGCTTCCTCTTCCTCCTCCTCGCAGGCGGGACAGCCGACAGGTAAGAGGAGCTCAGGAGCTCAGTCGTGTGCACCCCCGAGGACCCAGGCTCCCAGGCCTACTGCCATATGCAAGCCAAATGAGAATTTATTCCATATTCACTGATATCCAATTTGCGGTTTCCCCACTAGTTTCTTATTTTTGTGTTGACCTTTTGAATTACAATTTTTTTTTTACCATTCCTACCGTTTTTGACATCAAAGATTTGCACTTTAGGAGTCATGTACTTTTATTGTTCTTGTTACATCAGAAACCTTGCCAGTTTCACGACAGTGCCGACTAGTGACACCAACAGCCAGAACCTAATCAGCCTTTCAACCCACACTAGTGGGCCTTTAGAAAGCCAAACGTGTTGCAATTAAAGCAGCACTAGTTCACTTTATAGTGGGGGGGGGAAGTAGCAGCAGTTGTGATGTGTTAACTAGTTATAAGTTGCACATATTTGCATATATTTGTATTTTTAACTAATTCATCTAGTTACATACACTTCTCTTCACGTAGTTCACTAGTAAAGCCAACATGTTTCCACTAGTTAACTAGTTTAAGTTAGCACATCCACTCGTAAACTAGTTGTAGCAAAATGTTAATTAGGAGGCTGTAAAGGGGGCTTCAACCCAGGAAGTTGCAGATTGTAATATGATTGGATGAAGGTTTTGGAAACAAATACCAAGATTATGGCAGTTTTGGACATGAAAAATCGAGTTTTCCATTTGGGTAATTATTAGGAGAGGAAGTAGGCTATAATTTAATTGGGAGCGTGATTTTGGAAGGATTGACGTGAACTGGAAGCCAACCATGGCGGGACGGTTGTCTTGATTCCGTGATAACGCTAGCTATAATGGAATTTGTGATGTAGATAAGTAATGGGATTATAAAATAATAATAGGGTGTGCAGCTCATGTTTTGTTTTGAAGGGAGAATTGTTATTTTTTGGCGAGGAGTTAGGCTATTGTGTAATTATGTACTCAATCATCACGTTTTATTTGGAATCCATGGATCAAACTGCTAAAATAAACTCACTCCTGCTGCCAGGAGTGCTGATAAAATATATATATATATTAGGGCTGCACGATATTAAGAAAAAAATTACATTGCGATATCTTTTATTTATTAATTGTTTTTGAAAAAAAGTACAGGAATAACGATAATTTTCAACCAGATGCGCCCGCTTTTAACTTAAATAACTCTATTTGGAAAAAATGAATCACTCTCTGCAATGACTAGGGTGATTTTGGAGGAAGAAAAGAGGCAGGTTGTTTAAATACTCTGGTTGACTCACCACGACACCATCAGTATTCAGATAATATGCCTACTCATCTATCAATCCAGGCCATGATTTCCAACATGGTATTAATAATGCATGTTGCTTACCCTAAAATAAGGCGACTCATCTGTGAATGGGTGGAAGAAAGGTGGTGTCTAGAAGGGATCCAGGGAGATTACAGGAGGCTGTCTATCAACTGTTCTCCAGTTTAAAAATATAACATTAAAGCTGCAGTATCACATTAGGGAATTAACACGAGTTAACATTTTATTCCACAATTACAAACCTCTTTTAAATAACCAAAATTCGAAAAAATAAATCAAAAGAGCTGCAACTATACACCAGTCTCCTGAGTGGTTTACCAACTTAAAATAGAACTTGTAATAAATAAACAAATAACAACAGAACTTCATTTTCTTTTCAAATCTACTTTAAATTTTTTAAAATCACATTTTCCTAGCAACAGTGACAAAGTTACACTGAGATGCTGGCAATCCCTGGCTAAACAAATAAAGATGAAATTAAACTATAAAACTAGTTTTTTCAACAGAGTACCTAAGAGATAAAGAATCACTTGTTTAAAATGTACACTTGTTATTACAAACAACAAGTAATAACATTCTACAACATTACAACTGATGTTGCATTTTTTAAACAAATTATTTCTTTTTGGTGCTTCGTGTCCCTGTTCATCGCTCATTTTCAGTTGTAGGCTACAAAATTTCACAGAAGCTGCGACACGTTGCTCATGTGCACATTGGCAGGATGTCGATGCTGGAAACGATATATCGTGCACTGCAGCCCTAATATATATATATATATAAATACACACCAATCAGGCCACAACATTAAAAACCACTGACAGGTGAAAGTGAATAACATTGATTATCTCATTGTTATTTTGGTTCTGTACTTTGTGTTTGAAAGGAAACAAGTACAATGAGGTTGAAGTGCAGACTGTCAGCTTTAATTTGAGGGTATTTTCATCCATATCGAGATGAACCGTTCAGAAATTATAGAACCTTTTGTACATAGTCCCCCCCATTCTTTGCATCAACCTAAATAGTGGACAGTTTTAAACATAATGTAGAATAAAAGTAATCATTTTTTATATTTGGTTCCATATCCTTTGCCATGCCATGACTTACTGTATTTCGTCTGTGACTGAAAAAATATCAACAACTAACACTCTTGATATAGTAATTTTCTGGTACTATCCTACAAGCGATACTATAACCTCTCCTGCATTTGAATGGATTCTCTAATGGGAATTGGGGGGGGGGTCGGACTTATAATTTAGCTGTAAATTACACTGGATACACATTGGTTGGACTAAATGGCATCTATGTTCAACAAGGTCTGTGAACGTTAAGTCTTTAAAACCATCACTCGATATATATGTAGAATATGGGATGGATAACTTGTAAAGTTTCTTCTCCTAGGACTTATTTTTTCCATAGAGTTTCAATTGGAAAAAGTTGTACGACGTCACAGCAGTGCTTATATTTCCAATAACGCACTTCCCTCCTCATGATCTAATTGCTTAAAATCAATCAACTGGTATATAAGGCAGACTGTGAAATCCCACACAGTGAGTCCGAATACGTTTTAAAAACATTTCTTTACTTTATACACCTTTCATTTGCCACGCATACACAGACAACTGTCGTGGTCGCTAAAAAACTTCTCCTCCCCTTTTCTCTCCTCCCAAGGTGGCTATCCCGGGCCAGGCCCATCTCCATATGTTTAGCTACAGATGAACACGTACCTGGGGAGCCATCACCCATATGAAAATGAACTATCGTAAAAATATAGTATGACTATGAGCTACTATCATATTACTGTAGCTACATGATATAATGTTGGCCTAATAAATTGGGTGCGTTGCGCAGCAAAACAGAAGAACCCAGCGCAAGTCTCCGCGTTGTAGTGGCCGGTAGCGTAACCCACAGCCGGTAGTGCGTCTCTGTAGGCTACCAGCAGCAGGCTGAGCAGAGGAGGGAGACGCCGACTGTGTAGGGTAGGCTACGTGCAGTGCATCATTGCGTGGATGGTGATTATTAACTAATTAGACTTGTATGTTATTTATTTAAAATGCGGAACGTTCTCTTGCGGAACTGCAGAACGCAGGACAAAATGCGTGACTGTGAATACATTTTGTTGCAATTGTGTTATCAGGGGCAAAATAGTTTTTATTGGGGCATTTCTGACGCCGATTGTGATATTTTTTAGGCTATATCGCCCACCCCTACTTCATACCGAATTTGAGCCATGTCGAACCCGTGTAAAACCCAGGTCATGACCAGGATTGTGGACCCGGGTCGGATAACGCGGGTTGACCCATTCACACCAATGGCAAACACTGGTTTAACTCAGGTCATTGCTTCGGTGTAGAAGATGCAGAGACAAACTTATATTTTAGTTTGAATAATTCTTATATGCAAGAAATCTTATGTGTACCTATGTACCTAAGGACATTAAAAAATAACGATGTGGGAATTCTCTTTTACGGTCCGTATGTGAATCTGCCCCTGCTAATGCTGACTCTCTGCATCAGATAGAGACGCAGCCATGCCGTCTTCACTATAGCAGAGCCTGTGAGCATGTGGACACTGCATTTTTTGTGATGTACAAATAAATAACGGGCTAGGCCACACGGGTGGTGTATTGCCAGTAACCATGGGAAATCTGTCACCAAGGGGCGGGGGGGACCTTTCTCCTGGGAGGGCTGGCACTGACAGGAGACATCGCTCGGGATTGGCTGTTTTAATGAGGACTGGCTCACTCGCATCTCTTCTTGAGCCTCAGCGTATACTACGAGGATCTCCGGGACTTCATAATGTTACACTTTCATAATACTTCCTGGCAACATATCGTCGAGAAGGCAATGCTTGTGAATCCGCCGCCATTTTCTTCCTACCGTGTTCCTTCTGTCTTCTTTTTTCAGCAGAATCTAGGTCTGACTTGTCCAGGATTAAACATGGCCTGGGTGTTAAGTCTAATATGGGTTTAGAAACATGCATTTAGGAGTATAATATTTTGTGAATATGGTGTTTGCCCTTCTATAATTGTGACATTTCTGCCCTGTTTTTAGAGACCCCTTCACACTAATGAGTTTGAATATTGAACCATGCCTTTGAACATGTCAAAGAAGCAGGCAATTAGCACGAGCGAAAAATGTTCTTAAAGCATTTTCCCTATTATCTGGAAAATCCTATGATCCTGGATATTTTCCACAAGGGAAGCTGCTTGGTGGAGTTAATTAATGGCGAGTGGAAGGTCTAGTGGGTCTGCATCTTCGCTGAAGGGGGTAGGGAGCTTGATGTTTTTTAAGAAAGGTTTGTGTTTCCTATCAAAGTTGTCCAGTTTGCAACGAAAACGGAAAAAATGATTCAGAGGAAGTTATATCACTAATACAGGTTACAGAGGATTTTCAGTGTTTTAAAGTTAGGTTCCCTCATTATTTACCTAATTACAGTACAGTGTTTTCCTCCGTAACATAGAAGCTTAATTTCTTACAGAGGGTGACTGTTTAGGTTGTGTGAAGTGTTGTGCACCGTTTTTGTAGTTAAAGGTTGATCAATGTCTCATTCTTTTAGCTACCTTTTTTTACTTTAGCTATTTTTTCTTGTGTTTTACTTCACTTTTTTGTATACTTAATATGAAATAACTCCTGCATAGAACCTTTATTCCCTGCTTCCCACAGAGTGGAGGGCAGGCACTCTGGGGTCTGATTTATTTCAAGGAAGGTTTCTTATTCCTTATTAATAAAAGATGTGAACTCTTCCCCTCTTCCCTTCCTTCTTAAGTAACAAGGTATTATATCACCATTGTATGTTCAAAGTGTGGTTTAAAATTGGTAATAAACGGATTGGGGTGTTATCAGAGACCCTTATAGAGTGGGCATTGACATCAGAAACATTGGGTGTTAATAAGATATGCTTAAAAAAACAGCAAGATGTTTTATGAACTGATGAAAGATTAAAGATAAAAGTTTAAAAAGAAAAAAGAAAGATTCAAAATAAAAGCAGAATTGACATACCCTATTCTGCATGCAGTGTTGTCTGTCACCTTTTATAAGCTAGCGTGGAAAATCCAAATCAAAAACCTGTTGCAATGGCTGATTATTCATCAGTCTATTATGAGGATGTTGAGTCTTTTCACTTCGATGGCCCCCCATATGCAGTTGAACTGGAATACTCTGCTCCTGTCCTTTCGCTCTCAGCCTCCATTCTCTTTCCATCCTCTTCAATTTGAGCTTTTCATTTGTGTATTCCCGTAAGTCAATTCTGCAAGTTCAAAGAGCATGCAATGGAATATATTTTAATTTTGCTAAATAAATTTCAACATTCACACTTGTTTTTACTTCCAGATAAAACAGGTTTACATGAACTGGACAGGGTAAATTGGACCTCTAAATATGCCCCATTGGACATTGTAAAGCAGAGTGAAGCGGTTCTCGGGGTAACCGAAGCTGGAAAAATAAATAGCCTATATGACAAAATGATTATTATTGCTGATCAGCATGGTGTTTGTGCAAATAGGTTTAAGTCGATAAAAAAATTAATTGGTCATGTGAATCTGGTTGTCGTCTTTTTCAATGAATACTGAAGCGCGTTTTGATTGCTGAGTGAAGCGATCTTGAGTTATGATAAGTTTATTCTTCACTGTCCAGTCGGAGTGTTTGCACTGCGTTTGATATAACTTTGGAATTGCTGCGTGTGTGCTTGACTATGCCTCTGGTTATGTTTGAAGTTGATGTAGCCTATGAAACATAGGGTTGGACCTTGTGACACAACCAGAACTAGATTTCTGTGATATGCAAATACAGATGTGCATCATCTGGTCGCTGCGATTTTCTAAAATAATTGGGGCATGGGGCCCTCTAAACTGGCTCCATACCCCCTGTCCTAATACCTGAGCTCCACCACTGATTCCAGAGGATTCAAAACATTCATAGCAGGGACTGCTAACTTTAGCTATGCAAGCGTATAGCTGGTGTGCTCTCAAGTACTGCTAGCTGGATCCATACCATTGACTGCAGAAAGAATTAGTAACCATGTAAGTAAGTAAGTAAGTAAAGTTTATTTATATAGCACCCTTCTCAACACGAATGTACAGAGTGCTTCACAAAGCGTTCAAAAGCAAATACAGAATATAATCAAACAAGCGATAAACAGGAGCGGAAACGAGAGAAGACGACTAGCAGCCAAACATAGGCGCGGCCATCTTGATGTTTCGTACAAACTATGCAAACTGCATAGTTACAGCAGGGTGGGGTGGGGTGGGGGTGGGGGTGGGGGTGCAAGAAAGAGGAAAAAGGAAAAAAGAAAGGGGGGGGGGGGGGGGGGGGGGCTGGGGTAGGGGGTGGGGAGTGGGCAAAAAACACTAATCATATACCAAGTCTCTAGGAGGCAAGGTATATGGTCTGGGGAAAAAAACCCCCCATGTGTCCGAAGGCGGGTGAATGCATGCATGTGTGTGCAAGTGTGTATATCTGTAAGTAGTCCGTGTTTATGTGTGCGTAAGACTGAAGGTTACATTCTGGCACTCAGCAATCTTGATAACTCAAGTCCGTAGAATCTTTTCACGAAACACAGCAAGTTGATATGGAGGCCTCCTCGATGTAACTAGTTCGTAGGTCTTTTCGCGATAACACAGCAGGTTGCTATGGAGATATCCTTGGATTGCCCTGTCCAGAAGTAAACAACAGGAGTCCATAAGATAGGTGCGTAGGAACGCCTCTTTGCATGTGCGTCTTCTGGGGGAGATTTCTGCAGGCGGCCTTGGCGGCCGACCAGCGATGGGGTTCCGAAAAAAAAAAGATTAGATGTTTGGGTTATAGCGAGGAAAACAGCATTCCAATTCGTTACTCCTCTATACTCTCTGGGTCTCTCAGTTTGACCATTTCTCGACGCAAAACAGTGATTTCATCCAAAATGTTAACCATCTTGCGATTTAGATCAATATCGCAACAGTCTGAGTACTCACTGCTCTGCCCACCTCGTTAATCATCATGGGCAGCCTTTGGCCTTCTTGAATAGCTCCCATCTTACTAATTTTCCGATAGACCAAGGCAACGCTCAGTCCGAGAAGCAATTGTCCTGCCATCATAAATCCAAATATGTAGACATCCTCCACGTCTTCCACTGAGAGAACCGCCAGGCAAAGAACCCGCCAGTTCTCCCACGCATCCATTATGTAGCCCGCAGCGAAAGTCCCGTCTGGGCAAATAGGTTCCCCCGAACCAGTGCTTCTTGTTGAAATAATTTTGTCAATTGCGTTGAGAGAGCAGCTTATCAATTCCATAGTTTTGTATTTTGTATTTTCAAAGATACCGTGCAAAGAATGGTTCCGAGCAGGTGGGAGAATAGAGGAGAGTAGAGGAGAGAGAGAATATGCGACCGCCTCCGTCAAAAGCCAAGCAGTGGCTTTTTGTAAGTTCAAACTACTTTACGGTCATGCTCCTTGTAGGCTATTCATCAATTGTACACGTTCCACTAATCAGAGTCATATGTTGACCAATCAGAGTCTACTGTTGACTCTACGATGAGCAAAACAACTCGACTATAACTTTGTTAATGAATTATGGCAAGTAAAACCATGCATTAATTATTTTTTGTTTTTATATTATGAGCATAACTGTGTTGAAAATATGACTATAAACCTCTTAATTTGATTGAAAAAGGCAGGAGTTTCTCCATTATAGCCTATAGGAACCATATTAGTTGCTGAAACTCATGGCTCCTCTCGCCTCTGCAGTTCCTATATAGGCTACTGGATCAATTTTAGAAATATGAGGTAGCCTTAGTCGTTGTTCGACTGAAATGCCTTAACGGAATATGTTTAAGAAGTTTGCCTGTTATTGTTTGAAATGGAACCCACTTTGCATCTGTTACACCTTTTCCACCTATTCCATTTTAAGCCTATTGCTACTCTCAAAACTCATGGGGAACAACCATTTTATGGCAGTTTTTTTTTTTAAAGTTTTGTCTTCCGGGAGCTAGTAGAGGTTTAGCCCCCCTAAACGTATATCTCTGGTGACAGCCCTTGACCTTGCTCAATGAGCTAGTCTACCTTCCTCACTCTCAGTCCAGTCTCAAGGTGAGCTTGTTTCATAAACGTGAACGTGTAAAGCAGGACTGGGCGTGACATTAACGCTTGCGATATGGTGCTGTGATGGGTCACAAGGTGATCTCTGGGAAATCTTGGATAAATGAGCCAGTGTACCCCAAAGGTTTGTTACTTTGGGTTGTGAGCTAAGCAATGTGCCACCGCGTACTTGATTATTGATGAAAAATTTTATAATTGTATGCACTTTGCTTGCAGCGGTGGTGTAAATGTAGCAGAAACACTGTTGTATTCTTTACTTTATTATTCTTTCATTTTAGTGGCATTAATCAGTCCCAGATTTGACAAAGTGTTTTGTTTTGTTCTTGTACGTGTGCGCCACACCGGTGCAAATGAAAAGCTCCCTGCTTTAGGGAAGCTCTAATAAGGTACCTGACCTGTCCAGATCAATCCCAGTGTTCTCCTCTTTCCTCCTGTGCTGCACTTGCTCTCAGGAGGCACTACAGTGCAATTAAAAGCTGCCAATCTACGGTCAAGCTTTTGTGATGAATGCAGACTGCAGGAGGCTCCAGTGGTGTGGTGGAATGCGGGGGAGGGGAGGGGGCTGAGTGTGTGTTCAGTGTGTTCAGCTGAGTGTGTAACAGTTCCCACCACACTTGGGTGTGATCACAGCTGCAGACAGAGCGCCCGGTTGATGCCTGTGTGCAATACCTGAGAACTGCGCTTTGTATAACCGTTCGCTAATAGGATTTCTAGGAGAAAGTCGATGTCCATCTGTAGTTGCACTGAAGCTGCCTTGATGCTAATCCCTGAATGCAGAGTGCCAGAGGAAAGGGAGAGGAATCGGGGCCGCCGCGGTAGTACAACGGTAAGAGCGCTGACTTTCAGTCAGCGCAGTTGTACTCCGAGGATCGGGGTTCGCGCCCCGGTCCTGCCATATCCGAGCGTGGCCGGTGCCCTGTGGAAGCGGCAATTGGCAGCCGCTTCCGGGTGGGGGGAGGGGCTCGGAGAGAATCGCTGCGCACGGGACCCAGGGCGTGTCACGGTCAGGAGCTCGAGGAGCTGCGCCCTGTAGAGGACGTGGCGCCCGCCTTCCAACTACTAATATACCGATTGACGGGGTTGTGTAGCAGTGGTTCTCTAGCGGTTGCTACACGGGGGGGAATTGAATTAGAATAGGGGTTCAATTGGCTACCAAATTGGGAGAAAAAGGGGAAAAATCAGAAACAATTTTTTTTTTTTTAAATAAAAAAAAAAAGAAAGGGAGAGGAATCGGTCAAGTGGACTGTGGAGTCAGCCTGGTCCACACTGGTCCTGCAGTCCTTACAAACCCTGCCTGCTTTTTCTTTTTTCTTCCTTTTGTGTGAAAATGCCACGCCTCTTTTTGAATGTCCCAGTTCATTACAGTGTGTGCTGGGGGGTCTGACCCCCGCCTTTCTGGGGCGGGCAGGATCAGTGGTAAAAACACACGTGCATACAACACAAAACATACATGAGCCGTCATCCGGTGTCAACATTTAGCACCATTCATTGGCATGTACTTCATTATAGCTGCTGTAAAATAAGAGTATTGATGTCAGGCATTTTTTTATATTCATATAACTGTCAATTTTCTTGACGTTTATTTGTTGAGCTAACTAATGTAAGGCATAGCTCATTAAATAGATTGCCTTAAGGTCCAGCTAGCTAAGCATCTCAGAAACCGATTATGCATTTTTGGACGCACCCTCAGATATTGCATATGTTTTTATGATTTCACATTGCCACCAGTAATCAAGCTCAAGCTCTGTTATTGCGTTTTACCCACCCCTTAAGTCTCTATAATATTACTTTATGCAACAAATGACAGGCACTGGTGGTGGAAGCAGTTTGCAGACATATTTGGATGCAAACTGGAATGGAATGGTATGACCATTTCAATTTGAATCTTAACAAATAACAAAACATCAACAAAGGATTTGACCAGTTTTATGTCTATTATTATTTATGACACATTAGAGCAATACAGACCATTAACAATAATTCATTTCTTCTATAAAGTCTATGTATGTCTTTAATGCTTGAAATTTTGATTCAGTTATGAAGGCACAAGTATAAGATAAGATAGGATCAGAGGCTATCTCCTGAGCTAGTCTGATTACAGACTGCACACATGTGGCTTGGAGTGAGGGGTACTGGCGGATCCCCATGGCCACATCCACCAGGCGATTGACTATGGCCTTAAGATGGGCAGACGAACAACCAAACCAGGTGCATATCCATACTTGAACACTTTCAATAACAGAATTGTAAAAGAGGAGCGGAATGCTTTGCCTCATGCCAAAACAGTCAGACAGTAACCTGGTGGATCAACCAACAAGTCAAAACAAAGTCTAAATCAGTTCTTAAGATTAAATAATTTTACTAAAGGAAAAACCGTCAGTTAGCATAATGAATTTGAATCATGCATTCATTAATGAACTTTGATCACTACTTATAATTTACTAAAAGAAAGAAGACGTGAAACCAGAGGTTAAATTTAAATTTCCAGTGAAGAGAGAGAGAGACCGATAAGCCAGAAATTGCCAAAGTATTACCCTCCTCCAGTGCAACAGGAACAAAAGGAACCACCACCAAAAAATAAGAGGAAAAACTTATTCTTTACAAAACCAACTCCAACTCAACTGAACCTCTTTCTTTCGGCCCCCCATAAATACCTTTCTCACCAGGAATGCGTTCCCTGATTGGGTGATGCTGAGTAAATGGTAAATAGACTGCACTTATATAGCGCCTTTATCCAAAGCGCTTTACAATGGCCTCTCACCCGTTCACACACACATTCACACACCAATGGCGGCAGCTGCCATGCAAGGTGCTAGCCTGCTCATTGGGAGCAATTTGGGGTTCAGTGTCTAGCCCAAGGACACTTCGACATGGAGGAGCCAGGAATCGAACCGCCAACCCACAGCCGCCCCAGTAGAGTAGAGTAGAGTAATTAAAGTGATCATATGTTGTTGAAAGCAGGGCTGAGCGCCATGATATTATTTTCAGAATATTCCTGGTTTTAGCCTCTTTTTTAAAGATGCAAAACATGAATATGAATTTACTGAATACCATCACAAAGAAAGGGAAATCTGCTCCTGCTTTTAACAATATACAGTGATGGCTTTTTGGCAATTCTTAAGTTCAACCATTATGACTAGACATTATGGTATTCTAAGCCGCACTGGGCCCAAAATAGTTTTCTGTTCTGTGTCTCCTCAGATGTAATAAAACTCTCATAGAATGGTTGTCATCCTAGATCTATGCATAGATAATGAGCTCTGGACATTTCCTTTAATGTTTGTGGGGGTGAGAGTGAAAAAGAGAGAGAGAAAAGCAGGCTACTTAGTCAACATGTAATATTGTATGGACCATGAACAAGCTTGCCCTATCCAATTACATTGTCTCTCTCTCTCAAAGGCCATGTGGTGGGATTATTTACCCCATAAATACAAAAATAATGCAGAATAAACTCCTTGTTGGGCATTGTCTTGTAAACTGTCTCAATTTCACAGAGAATTAACATTTCTGTTACCCTGACCATAGGTGGAATATGTTTCCAACTTCTGTTGACAAAGTCAACAGTATTCACTAAGGTAATGTTTGCACATTATTTTGCACTAATTTTAATTTACACATTATACATCAACTGATTAATCTAGTTATTAATGTCCCCTTGTAGTGTGTCTCTTGCCAGTGTAAAATACGTGCATCACATATACCAGTGTTTGAGCTGTATTTATATTTATGGATGGAGTGCTGTGGTAAGGTGTCTCTGTGGAGCATTTGTCCTTTACCACATCTGTTGCCATTACCTGTAATGCTGTGATTCATTGCAGCATTAGGGGCCTAATGTACTGAGCAAGCCGGGCCACAGGAGAACAGGGAACCTTTACACAGAGCTACAGAGAGCTGCTATAGATAGATGTGATAATGAAAATGCTATTCAGTTAGCACGTTTCCAGGTGTTGTACATCTACCTGAAAGTTTTTAGATAGATGTGCAATGTCCTGGGAGCATGCTAACTGTTATAATGACTGACACTTGTAAATGTGATAATGGAAATTTTATTAATTTGGCACACTTCCAGGTAGGGTTGTGCAAAACTCATCTTTGTCATGGTCGAATAATCAGTGGGTGGTATGAGCGAATAATCGATTATTCGGATGTGCCGACAGCATCAGAAATTGATACCTGTCAAGTGCAAATTGCAGTAGATTTTTCTGACATGGTAAAAGTTAGCGACTGCACGTCACTCTGAAAAGAGAAAAAATAAGCAACTATATTTATTATGTTGTTGCAGCCACTAGCCCTATGAATTTTTGAAATTTTTCTTTTCTTAATTCATCTTAAAATAACACAGTACGTACGGTTCTTGCGGGTTTGTGTTCGGCTTAACCCTCCTCCCTCCTCCCATTGTCCACCCTTCGCCTTGGTAAATTTAAAGCCAAGCCAACTTGATGGATTTTTTTTCTTTAACCCACCCGATCACGGACCCCTAATGGTAGACGTATCTGTCATAAATTACAGTATCATGTTTGTCTGAAAAAAAAAACTACAGCTTTAAAAAAACACAGTAAATAAAACGCACGCAAGAAACATTAGGCTATATTAAATAGGCTATTTATTCAATTATAGGCCTATTAACAATGAAATTGTGGCAATTCAGGCAACAATTTATAAGTAACGATTCTATAATATAAAATACGTAGATCAAGGAAATTACATATTTATATGAAATAAAAAAGAACGAAATTTCTAAATACAAGTAGGCTATAATGTGCTATAAGCACATATCTATATCAAAACACGCCAAAGCACATGAAATAGGATAGCCGCAAACAACGAAATAACGGCTTGTTTTCTGTTTTCAGTACTTTATGCACCTACACTTTGCAAGGATTACACTGCTGTTATCTAGTGTTCTTGGCATGCCAGCGATCTTCGTGGATATTTTTTCAGCTCGAGGTTTGTCATATTTGCGAGTTTGCAAGAAAGAAGACGTAGCCTGCAAGGGGCCGGACTCTGCTTCTTCAACGATGGTTGTTGTGGATGTTTTTGAGATCGTCATTGTCGAGGTCGATCTGTGGTAGGACAATTTAATATCACAAATATTGCACTGCACTTGATTGTCCCCGATTGTTTTAAATTGGTCCCAGGCTGAGCTTTTTGTAGCTTTTTTGGACACAGACATTTTTGCTGGCTTAGTGGCTAGCTAGGAAAGGCTCTATGTGTTTCTCACTAATAGTTTGACGGAACCACAAACTGAAGTACATAATGGTTTTGTATTTATTTATGAAACAATAAACTCCGCAACCCTGTGGGTGCGTCCCAATACTCGAAAAATGCACCCTCCTTTCCTCCACTACCACCTCTCCGTGCTCCGGAAACGGATCTTTGTGTTTTAATTTAATGTTACTGATTACATCTTAATTACGTATTAATGGTTACATATTAATGAATGTCTCAACACAAACCGCAATGTCAGGTACATTGTATACTGTGCATGCAAAGTACTCAAAACGTTCATGCAATTTAGCATACTTCTGAGTAGGAGAGGAGTGGTAGTGGGGGAGTGGAGGAAGGGAGGTGGGGAGTGAAGAATATTGGGACGCACCCACAGAGTTTTTCACACTTCTACACTTAGCTTTCGCGTATCTCCAGCACCTGTGGTCTACACAGTCTAGTGTGCAAACTTTTATTCTTATATTTATTTATGAAATATGACATAAGAAATATGAATTGTATGTATTTATTCATCCCCAAAATACGTTTCACAAGAAATAAAATATGACTTTTTTTGTTGTTGTGAAAACTACCTACACAAAAGTCGTTACTTCCCCCCCCTCCAAAATTAGCTGGAATCCTGGAAACGTGCCAACTGTTGTTGTTAAATGTTCAGATAGATGGACACCTGGAAACGTGCTAACTGAAATTGTGAAATGTTCAGACAGATGGACACCTGGAAACTGAATGACATCATCTTATATGTTCAGATAAGTGATCACATTAGCTGGCACAATAATACTAAACTTCGTTAAAAATGTTGGGATATTGTTTGTAAATAACTGAGAACCACAACAGAAAGCAAATGATGCATGAAGTGCGCAATGCAAAATTCGGTCAGGGAACTCTTGCAGCGCCTCAGCAAACACATGTTTTTGTACTCAACCAATCACGAGCACACATCACGAATGGAGCACCTCTTTTAAAAACAAGAGTCAGACCTTTTCCATGCTGCTTTGCTGTGCTGCTCTTATTTGTTTCGCTGCTGCATGCTCTAAGACGTTGCCGCTCTTGCTGCTTGCTCTGTAAAATTGCTGCTCGGAGTGTTTGAGATGTAGCCTACCTGTTGCGTAAGAGAACGCTGTTCTTGTTTTGTGGTGTTGTTTTGTCAACGCAGAGGTCTGCAGTTTTGCAGAAGCTGAATCCTGTAATCGCTGTAAAGTGATGCCAATTCCATGCTATTCTGCTTTATAGCCAATATAGTCTGTCTAAAATATCGGAACGTTAAATGCAGGCACTCTCCCTGCAACAAGTAGCCTAGCTAATATACGATCCAGACAAAAGAAAAGGATGTATCTAAGTAGCACGCTAGGACAGGCACAACAAGCACACATACACACACAGCACCCGCACACACACAGCACCTTAACGTACTAGTACAGTACACTACAGAGATATCGATTTGATTGCACATGGTGATGACCACTGTATTATTGTTTATTTTTATTAGGATGTGCTGCCATTATGCTGCTAACTATGCTGCTAAAAGATTGCACATGATGACTGTATTATTATTGTTCCCTTATTATGCCTATTTGCTTATTCATTGTGTCGAATTATTGTGGTTGGGGGGAGCCGAGGGGAAAAAGCATCTCACGTTTTTTAACATGTAAATAAAATTAAAAAAACTGTGAATAAAGAGAATCTGACTCTCTAACTCTGACTCTGAGCATTGTTATTTAAAACGTGCGAACCAGCTGTGTAACCCGGACTTTTATTATCCTCCTCGTTGGGTAGTTTATTTATTTTTTTCATTTTTTAAAAAACTTTTAAAATTAGTTTCAGATTTTTTTCCGTTTGCTCCCAATTGTACCCTAGTCAAATGAGTTTGTGCAAAACATTACAATAAATTGCATAAAAGAGGAAGCTTCAATCAATATCTCAGTGTTTATTCTGGCAAACAGAAAAGTGGTGAACAGTCAGTTTATTGATATGCAGCACTTTAAAATAAGCAGGAATGGGGAATAATACACTTGAATGTTACAAAATACCTCCCAATCAAATATATTAATAAACTACAATCAAAACGGTGGATGCATAGATTGCTTTGCAGGTGGCACAGAAGTATAAAACATTATTCCCTGGCGAAGTTTTAAAGTGATTTTATCAAACCACTAAATCAATATTATGTCCTAATTTATTCAACATTTCAGTAAAATATCTCTTACACTTGATTGCCGCTTTCTCTATTTTTATGATTTTGGCTTCAATGCCTCCGTAGCATCTGGACACGTACCTCAGACTCTTAAAGTAGCTGTCATCAAGCATCTCCTCAAGCCAAACCTGGATGCAAATGAGGTACTAGAAAAGGCTGTCTCGAAACAACTTTGTTCATTCCTGCCTTCCTGCAATATCTTGGAAGTTCTTCAGTCTGGGTGTAGACACAGCAATGAAACTGCTATAATTAAAGTACTTAACAATCTACTACTCTACTCTGACAGGAGCTATATTTCTATAATTGTGCTCTTAGATTTAAGTGTAGCCTTTGACACTATTGATCACCACATCCTTCTGGATAGACTTGAAACCTTGTAGACTTGCGTGGGCAAGCTCTCTCCTGGTTCAGATCGGCCGTGATCGTTGACAAGGGGGGTTTTACTTTTGCTTTTGTAAAAACAAATCCATTCTTCTGTGCGTGGCCGCACATTGCCGTGATTCAAAACACGAAACACTATTAACGCTATTTTATACATTTAAATTTTTTAAATAATAGATATAGGGGTTACATTTAAGCTTCTGAAACAGGAAGTTTGGTGTTACAGTAAAGCATTCTGGGCAATTTCACTGTCCGAAGTCTGCAGTCAGACTCGTTTCCTTGAGCCAAATTGAGGGTCGAGGGCAAGGGGTCAAAACCCGGCTTCTCTTTCGGAGCTCACTTACTGGTCTTGTTGAGAGCGTTGCTCTCTGGCGCCAGTGCGGTTTGCTCCAGTATAGGTCTTTCAGGTCTGTCATTCAATGCAAGACAATGGTACCAAATGCGGTCAAAATGCAAAGTCAATACATATTTCTCACAAAAACATGTAGTTGTAATATGTGCTTTTTTATCTAATTCTGATGCAGGATTATTAAAGCACGTGAGCGCTTACGAAAACCTCAGCCTTTCCAGTTGCACTGCTGAGCAATAAAACAGCAGGGTTCTGTTAACAGCCCAAAGTGCTTGTGACCTTTGTCCTGCCACAGTCACAGACTATAAAATGCACTGTTTATACATGCTAGGAAAATTTTGTTTAGATGTAGGAACAATAATGTATTTTTAAAACGTATAAATAAGCATTTGGAGTATTCCTCTTGCTTACTGTACTATGTACAGTACCCCATGTACTTTCGGTTTAGTAGACACTAGACACATCATTTCTTTCTACAAAACCATGGATGTGCAGTGAATATTTTTTGAGATATTGACAATTAAATATGACTAGTAGAAACTAGGTGAAAATAGCTTCTGGTGAGCCAGAGTTAAAGGGTTAAGTTATTGTATCATTTGGGCACGATATTTAATATTTTTGTGGACCAATCTGGGACAGTTTGCAGCACCTCGTAGTTACTGCACGTTACTAATATCTGACGCGCTTAGTTGACCTGGCCCAGACGTAATGACCATGTAAGTGTCCCCCTGTTCCCTACTGCACAGTCTCTGGCTCCAATTTTTGTACAACATGGCAGCACGTAGCTTCAAAACAAGCCCATGGAAAATCAATGGATGATGTCACAATCACTTTGTCCGTGTTTTTCTACAGCATATGGTCGAGGGACTAGTTTAACATACTTCACTTGCATTTCTAATGGATTGGACCGCAATCGACAAGGGCAACGCACACCTTCCACTTGGGGGAATCCCTTTATAAACTGGAAGTGGTGAGTGGAAGTGCAAGGGGACAGAACATTTAATGGATTGAACCGCATCCTCTGTCTCTTTGGGGAAAGCGTAACGGCACGGTTGCAAGCCAATCATTTCAAATTCTTGACGTCGTTGAGACTCTTCCGAGTTTTCCGACAGTTATCAACGGCATTCGGCAATAATGTTATTGGTACTGGACGCACCCTTTCAGTTTGTAGATTTTTATGCTAATACTGCTCCATGCACCTATAAAGAGTCTTGCTTACTTATTAGGCATATCACTGTTACAATACACTAAAGTACCAGTGTTTACCAAAGACACATATTTTGTCCTCCACCTTTTAAGTGCATTAGGTAGGGAAAATGTTTTTACAGGTGTTAGCGAGCTAATAGCTATTGTCAGATTTTGTTACGTAACGTGAGCCTACTGTAAATCATCAGACGGAAATTTGAAAAAAAAAGTCCTTTTTAAAAAGTCCTCGACCTGTTATTACAATACATCGCTGCACATAGATGTGGCGTGGTGATGTGATCTATACATTGCTAAACAAAAAACATCCTAATGTTGAGGAAGAGCTGTATTATGTGCTTTGATATCAATTTACCGATATCTGGTTACGTGGCCCCATAGACTTAACATGGGGGTGATGAAAACTAGCCAGCAAGTATGCTAACCACCACAAATCTTCATGCGAGCTGTTCTTTCCCTGCTGCCATAAAACAGGTCAGCTCCACACCGAAAGAACAGCACAAACCGTGCTATCTTAATGACAAATTTAGGCAGAATATATACTTGCTAGATTAAAAGCTGTTCTCTACCACTCTTTATGTAATCTCTCTTGACAGATATATAATATCTCTCATATAAATATGAACATCTGTCGGTGCTCATGTAAAAACTGGCGTTAGCAGAAACGAGAACTTCCTGTCGGAAGCTGATTGGCCTGACCAATCACGGTTGGGCGATGCGCATGTAAACACAATCGATGGGAAATACCACATGGGTAGGCTACTGATGTACCAATATTCTACAATTAAACTTTTTGTAATGGTGGAGATATGATCGGTACGAAATTTATGAATCGCCTGAGAAAACAGAGAAAACATAAATGTGGAGGAGAACATCCTACAAAAGATGTGCCAGTAAAAAACGATATAAACATGCAACTTCACACAGAAGAGACTAATCTGGCTCACAGTAGATTAGCCTAATGTTTTAAAATTAAACATTGTACATATAAACACCAAACTGTGAAGCTAACTCAGTGGTAATGTAACTAGGTCTATATAGTTACCTAGCCATGTATTGCATTTGCATTAAAAACAATGACACAATTTAACATGTGTTAACAAATTAATTGTAGCCCAGTTGCAGTAAATTAGCCTACTAATTGCAGCATACGAGGCAGCGTAGGCTACGTCTGCCATCCAGTAGTCACTGAGGGAAAGAAAGTAGTTACATTCTGCTTAATTTACTTTATTAATTACGTTAAAATTATTTACTCCACTTATTTCCTTGAAAGTTTTGGACTCTGAATTAACCGCGTCTGGAAACAAGGGAACCGGGAGGCACAGTTCTAGTGCGGTAAGCTTCAAGACTCACATTAAACATGGGAAATCGATATAGAAGTTTAAGAAATAACCCAGCGTTTACCTTTAACTATTGCTCCATAACTGGCTAATTCAGAGACCAAAACGTTCAAGAAAATAAGTCAAGTAAATAATTAAAAGTTAGCATAGGGGCTGTGTTTCCCGATAACGATCAATCTTAGGGTTAAGTGCGATCTCTACGAGTGATTCTACGAAGGCTCTTTAATTTGTAACATGCGTTTCCCAAAACTGTTTTTAAAGGTCCCATATCATGGAAATTGGAGTTTAGCTACTTTTAGCATGTATATGCTGTGTAGCATGATACTTATGTGCTGGTAAAATATTAAGTCGGTACTACCTGCCATTTTTTTGTTGTCGCATAAGAAAAAAATCACTCGCCTTAAAGGTCTGTTCAGAATTGGCTCCAGGTGCGACGTCATTACTGGACTCATTACATTACATTACATTATAGGCATTTAGCAGACGCTTTTATCCAGAGCGACTTACACAGCATTTCTTTTGCATTTATACATAGTATCCATTAATACAGCTGGATGTATACTGAAGCAATGCAGGTGAAGTACCTTGCTCAAGGGTACAACGGCAGCGTCCGACCTGGGAATCGAACCTGCAACCTTTCGGTTACAAACCCAGTTCCTTAACCATTATACCACACTGCCGCCACACTTTACTCCTGTAAAAACAGCCAGATGTCATTTGCATAAACCCGCCATCTTTCAGCCTTTAAAGAACAGGGTAGGTATACAGTTCTGTGGTAACGCCAGCCTTTCCGTTCTTTACTTAGCCTCTACCACCACAGAGTATAATTACGAACAAGTGGAGAGTTCATGACTAGCAGTACTGGCCATGTTAAATGTGCAGTGTCAGGGCACTTTTAATCTTTCCAGCTACAATAGTAAGTGCTTCGATGTTTACAGCTTTAACGTTAGTCTACAGCTCTCTAGCCAAGCTGCCTGGTTGCGAGTCCTGTAACGTTAACCTATACGACCAAAACCATTCATTAGTACCAAATCGAATCCAACGCAGATTTATGAACCACCCACCCAAAATGAGCTGTTTGATGGTATCAAACGAGCCTCAGACCATCACTCTGCTGCCAGATATGCAATAGATATGGATGGATGACTTTTAAGGGTTGTTTCTCCTGACAAATTTTCCTATTGAACTCTGATCCATATCTACTGTATTTCTGGCAGCAGAGTGATGGTTTAAGGCTTGTTTGATACATCAGGGACATCTGGAAATGTGAAATGTTCAGAGAGATGGACACATTAAATTGTGCAAGCAATTCTAGCTTTTAGTCCTTCAAGATAGCTAGCTAGCTAACGTTAGAAAAAAGTGTTTAAAAACGGAGCTGTGTGCTACTGCTGGCTAATGCCATATGACAACATTTGGAGACAACGCTGCTCGTCTGGTGGGAATTATGCGATATAGAGTTTTTAAACAGTGCCAGCACTGGTATATTCACTAAAAAATACAAAAACGTAAAATATACTTGAAGAAAAACTACATAGTTTGCAAACGGGCGTTATATTGAACAATCCAGGAAATTGGCGGTAAGACATAATCACTAGAAATGGTTTAAAAGTAAGTTTTAGTTAATATCTACGCTCTAAATGAATGGGAATTTACTTCCGAAACCATGACATAGTCACTTGAGTACTCTATGGCATTTTTTTTGTTGCAAGTGGTATGGTCTGTTACTTAGAGCAAACTTGATTTACATTGCTAACAGTAATAATAATGATATTGCCTGACATTTATATAGCGCCTTTCTCACACTCAAAGCGCTTTACAATGATGAGGGGGTAACTCGCCTCAATCACCACCAATGTGTAGCACCCACCTGGGTGATGCAAACGGCAGCCATTTTGCACCAGTATGCTCACCACACATCAGCTGAGGTGGAGAGGGAGAGAACAATTTTTTGCCAATTAAACTGGGGGATGATTAGGTGGCAGGTTGAAAGAGCCGGGTTGGGAGTTTAACCAGGACACCGGGGAAACCCCTACTTTTTGCGATAAGTGTCATGGGATCTTTAATGACCGCAGTGAGTCACAACCTCGTTTTAATATCTCATCTGAAAGACGGCATCTCCTACAGCACAGTGTCCCCATCACTGCACTGGGGCGCCAGTGTAGTATAATGGTTAAGGAACTGGCCTTGTAACCAAAAGGTTGCAGGTTCGATTCCCAGGTAGGACACTGCCGTTGTACCCTTGAGCAAGGTACTTAACCTGAATTGCTTCAGTATATATCCAGCTGTATAAATGGATAATATGTAAAAAATGCAAAAAAGTTGTGTAAGTCGCTCTGGATAAGAGCGTCTGCTAAATGCCTGTAATGTAATTGGGGTTTATTTTACCAGAGGGAAGATTGCCCCCTACTGGTCTACCAACACCACTTCCTGCAGCAACTTAGTTTTCCCAGGAGGTCTCCCATCCAAGTAAGAAGCAAGCCCTGCTTAGCTTCAGCCATTCAGCAGGAGCAGATTGCATGGTGGTATGGCTGCTGGCAGCGCCGTACTCTTACTGCCCATTGTCCTCTCAACATCACACTGTCAAGACATTTAAAAAATCCATATTGCTGCTTTATTGTTTGATAAGCAATATATGAAGGCTGAGTGATTATATATAGACTTGATCGATAATGTCTTGAAGGATGGCTCATAG
Organism: Ilyophis sp. 1 JC-2022; assembly: GCA_022702515.1. Lineage (NCBI taxonomy): Eukaryota > Metazoa > Chordata > Actinopteri > Anguilliformes > Synaphobranchidae > Ilyophis > Ilyophis sp. 1 JC-2022. The sequence continues at coordinate 61,997,719 of CM040397.1, read as the reverse complement.
TGTGGTGTAATCGGCACTTTGCATGTCTCATAAATAAGGCGATCTGTCCTCGAATGCGTGCATGTCGCCTTGGAAGTGCAGATTTAGTGCGTTGTCAGGGAACTGGTTTCGACATGCTGTCGTTCATCTCCTGCAGGCGTTCCCTTTCCTTACTGATGTTTCCCTTTCACAAATCATTACATGAATTATCACGCCGTTAATATTTATGTCATAATCCGTTCTTTGGGTGATGCGTGCGACACACTATTAAATCCCCCTCCAGGAGTGACACTAAGGCCTTCAGCACGAGGTACAAACGGTATAGTCAATCCAGGCTGCTGGACGGTTGTGTGGTATCCCTTGGTCCGTTGATGTGCAGTAATGAAATTCTGACTGTTCCAGTGCTACCTGTGCCAGTCATGCAATCTTCCGTCACACCGCCTGTGCAGCTCAGCTGTTGGAGACCTGCAAGGCGAGAGGAAGCGGGTTGCATCCGTGCTCCCTTCTTAAATTTGGATCATCGCATTGCGGGGACAGACCTGTTGTTATTATTGAGCTATCGAAGTTTGCAACAACAAAAAAACACAAAATAAATTCTAAAAATAAAAATAATAAAGTTGTGTAGAGACATATAAGACATCTTATTCCTTTGTTCTAAGCACACAAAAAAGGCTACGGGGATTGCTTTGAGGTTTGAAGAGTAGATGGCGATAACGTTGACTGAAAAAAACTATTTCAAATACATTTTTATCAACCGAACAAGTGGAAAATAATTGTGTTGAAGTTCACTGACTGTAGGATAATAGAATGTAGAAATAATTCATATGGTGTTTATGCATGGAATGGCATCGCTTTTGGGTGCAGAGAGTTCTCCCAGTGTTTCACACCAGGTTACACACAGTACTGTTTGTTTTCTAGACGGCACACAGTAAATTCACAGTAAAATGTCCAGTGTTGATTCAACTAACAGTGAATCAACGATTCTAATTTGATTCTAGCAGAGTACATATGAGCCTACTCTGGCCAGATTAGGCTCATATGTACACTGTTAGAGTTGAATTAACACTGGACATTTTACTGTGCAGGCAAAAGGATAAGCTGACAGGCCTGTCCTTGTCATTAAGTGTCCAAGCTTTCTAATATGTATGCCTACTCTGTGGCCTTTTTTCAGTGAATCAGCGAAAGAAGTGGATGGTTTGACTGTAAAAAAAACTGTCCTGCTCCAGCGGAGTGATTAAGGAGCCTGATTGCTTCTGCAGGGCAGCGAGGTCAGCAGTCACGGCACAGTGTTTATACAGCAGCAGTAAAAAATAGAAAAAAGGAACAGGATCATTACAAGTAGCCCACGTGATCGTCTCCATTCCAGGGGTCAGAGGCCAACTTTCAGTTAGTTTGTGAGATTCCATAGTACTCTTGAGAGCCAGTGATCCCCACAGCTGTGCACACAGTCAGATTCCATGAATGTTTCTCGTCTGAAGAGCAGTGGTGGGTTATTCCCCACACACTAACTGTAGGCAGAAACCTGGTACAAGTGTAGGCACTGACATTTTACTGGCCTAGTATTGATACAGGCATAATCTGGCGCCAAACGTGGGGCTGTGCATGTCCAGTTCGCTTCCTAATTTGGAATGTTCAACTACCTATTAATGCACAAACCCCACTGCCAATTCGGGACAGTATAGACATCCACGGTTCTCTTCTGAAACACGTGGTGTCACCAGCAGCTTCTTTTAACATCACAAACTACCGCTTAGTTCGCATAGAGTGGAGATGGAGGAAGCTATCGTATGCGGCTTTCACATGCAGTCCATGGGTGCACGATCGACCAGCGGGTCGCTAGATAGCGATTAAACGCAGACCCCTAACCGTCTGAACCCTTCCAAACCCCGGGCTATGCGATTGCCAATTCTGTGGTGCTCTATGGAAAGACCAACCACAGATGGAACTGACACGGTCCGGGTTCCATCTGAGACTGTGGGGCTCATCCATGCACCACATACACAACTTTGTGTCTTAACCGAATGAGCCACTCAGCAGCCTAGGCGTCACTCTAAAAGAAAAACAAATGGCACAAAATAGTTTTCTGCTGCATGAAACACTGAAATGCTGAATACAGCCATCTCTCTCTTAATAATGTTTGTCATGTGATTAAAGCTTAAATGTACTGTATCTGTGCCAGTGGTGGCTGTTGGGTTTGGAAACAGGGGAGGATAGAAGTATGTTTGTGAAGTAAGTACGTAGGGGTGTGGGAGGGGATTTGTGGGATGGTGGTTTCATGAGAAGACAGGGCCTGCAATACAGCCGATTCGTAGCGAGGCTGCTCGTGGGTGTAACGTTACCTCTCATACCATGATGCATTGAACATTCCCACCTTCTTGTTTATCTTGGTAAACTTGATTTTAGGAAGCGGCCTCCCGGCCGTTTTAATCCAAACCTTCTCCGTGTATTCCAGTGAGTGGAATGGATTTTGCAATAAATAAAAAAAATCTATAGATTTTTTTCCCCTTTCAAATTTTTGAGGGGGACGGTCCTCCCTGTCTTTTATGGACGGGCTTCTTCTGATCTGTGCTGATTGGGGTTGGGTTTAACGAGCATTGTATATACATCCCAACCCACCCTCCCAAGAAGACAGCCCTAGACCGCCAAACCCAAGAGGAGCAGAATTTTGAGCAAGCAATGGTGTGGTAATGCCAAGAGAGTTTGAAGATTCCCAGTTCAGCCATGTGTTTAATACTCAATTCTGAGAGACAGTGGGTGGGGGGTTCTCAATGACATCTACAGTGGCATGGGGAAAGGGTTTGTGCGTGCGTGCGTGCGCGCGTGCGTGTGTGTCTGTGTGCACTGGCCTTCTCTCTGTGGAAGACAGTTTAATGGTGCTGTGTTTTCTCATTTTTCACTCCAGGAGGCAGACAGCTGGGAAATCATTGAGGGGTTGAAAATCGGCCAAACCAACGTCCTGAGACCAGACAAACATGAAGGCTTCATGCTGAAGAAGAGAAAATGGCCACTGAAAGGCTGGCACAAGGTCAGGTCTGATGCTTGCTGAGGTCTTGAGTTTTCATTTCTGAAGAAGTGTGGCAGTGTTCTTTAGCCACTTGGTCAAAATGGTCTTCCTCTTGCAGCTCACCAAGATCCTGTTTATTATTTCTGATCAGATATCTTTCAGTGATTGTTATGAAGCAAAATATGTCAAATATTATATTACCGGTCAAAAATACAGCAGTGAAAAATGTATCTTTTTGTCTTTCCCAACAGCGTTTTTTTGTTTTGGATAATGGAATTTTGAAGTACTCCAAGTCTCCCATTGATGTAAGTGTCTGTCCTTAGTTTTCTTAGCTGGGGGTCACGCCACTTGCTTAATTATTTTTTGGGAAGGCAGGCTAGGGATCTACAGTAACGAAGCTATGAAATTAAAGTAGATGGGGGAGTGACAGAGTCTTTCAACACAAAAATACAAAAAATATATATATTTTAGGCGAGAATAAAAATTATACACACTGTTTGAGCTTCTCTTACTTTGTTTCAGTAATTCTGACACTAGCAAAACCAACTGCTAAAGCTTACCTCGCAGAAGAGCCCATGATTGTGCCTGTAGTCACAGAACAGAAACCATTTTAATTTTTGGGCTTGTGTTAAAAAAAAGGTGGTGCTAGAGAAGGGGTTAAGACCCAGTAACATTCAGAATTTTTATTATTTTTTTTTTTTAAATGTGCACATATGTACATCAAGTAGTGGCCACCTGCAAAGCCAGGCTGCCCATCACTGCAGCAAGTGACTATAATGCTAAATAATGCAGTCCACTCAGTTGAACAGCTGAGGATGTGTGTTTCATTTCCAAGTAGAATGTGCTTAATTAAAAGTAGTTGTGCCTACTCGTGGGTAGTATAATTGAGTGATTTTCTTAGCTGTATCATCATGCTTGCTTTAACTTGCCAGAAAGAAAACATGCTTCCAATTATGGAACCAGGCAGGGACATAGAGGATTCTGTAATTCTGTTTTCCCCTTTGTCAGTTAGTTTTGGCTCATTTAAAATTTTGAGGTATTAAATTTTGCATTGAGAGATTTTGTAATTACTTAAGCTCTAAGATAGCAGCTCTTGTGCTCATGAGTATGCTGTACCCCAATCACAGTGATTTTAAATGGCCTTTAGCATGCTGGCTGTAACCTTTAACTTCACTCTAAGATCCAGAAAGGCAAGCTGCATGGCAGCATTGATGTGGGTCTATCGGTGATGTCAATAAAGAAACGGGCCCGCCGGATCGACCTGGATACAGAGGAGCACATCTACCACCTTAAGGTGTGTGTGTGCAGTGCCTATGTGTGTGTGTGTGTGTGTGTGCAGTGCCTATGTATGTGTGTGTGTGTGTGTGTGTGTGTATAGCAAAAGTATCTAGCAAAAGTAAGTACACCCCCAGATAAGTTCTCTTTTTAGTCATATTTGGACACATAGATATTTGATCCTTATTCCAATGCTTTTTACTGTTAAAGGTTGTCTAATTTAACAAAGGACACAAAGACATTATGCTTTTAAATGATTTATTTATCGGAAATCAACAGAAGTGCAATTATCCTGTGAGGAAAGGGTAAGTACATACCTGGCTTCAATAACTGGTGTTGCCCCCTTTGGCAGCAATAACCTCTTCTAGGCATTTCTTGTGATTGACTATAAGTCTCTTACATCGACTGGGAGGAATCAGCCATTCTTCTTTGCAGTACTGCTTTATTTGTGTGATGTTAGAGGCTTCCTTAAATGCACAGCCCGCTTCAAGTCCCCTGAAAGCATTTTGATAGGATTGAGGTCTGGACTTTTGACTTGGCCATTCCATAACCCGCCATTTTTTTATTTTTGAGCCATTCTGTAGTAGATTTGTATGTTTAGGATTATTATCCTGTTGGAGGATTCAGGACATTTTCAGCTTCAGCATCTGAACTGACGGCCTCACATTCTCCTCCAGAATGGTCTGGTATAAAGTTGAATTCATGGTTGAATCTATTATGATAAGTTTACCAGGCACTGAGGCAGCAAAGCAGGCCCAAAAAAAGTTGGGACAGTATGTAAAATGCACATAAAAGCAGAAAGCAGTGATTTGTAAATTATCTTTTACATATATTGAATTGAAAATAGTTCAAAGAAAAGATATTTAATGTTTTACCTTATCAACTTTTTTGATTTTTGTAAATACAGTGAGCACCTTAATTAATTGGACAGTGACACATTTTTTGTTATTTTTGTTCTGTACTCTAGCACTTTGAGTTTGAAAGGATACAATGACAATGAGGTTGAAGTGCAGACTGTCAGTTTTAATTTTAGGGTATTTTCATCCATGTTGGATGAACTGTTTAGAAGTTATAGAACCTTTAGTGCATAGTCCCCCCCCCCCAATTTTGGGCATCAAAAAATATTGCACAGTTTAACATAATGTAGAATAAAGTAATAATTTTTAATATTTGGTCGCATCCTTTGCATGCCATGACTTTCTGATGTCTGTGACCCAAGAATATCAAAAGACTCTTGATATCTTCTTTTCTGGTACTCTTACAAGCGATACTATAACTTCTCCGCATTTGAATGGATCTCAATGGGAATTGGGGGTGGGACTAGATTTAGCTGTAAATTATGCTGGAACAGTATGGAACACATTAATTTGGTCTTCACATTAATTTTCTTGTTACACAACAGCACAGGATCAAACACTAAGAATACAAGGGCTACATGTGCGAAGGCCAAGGAGGACCCCACTGTTTAAAGACAGACAGAAGAAGGCCCAACTGATCTTTGCCAAAACCCACATAGATAAACCAAAATCTTTCTGGGAAAATGTTCTGTGGACTGATGAAACCAAATTTGACCTTTTTGGCAATGCAGATCAGCGCTTTGTTTATAGACGACTAAATTAAGCTTATAAGAAGAACACGCTACGACGAGTTTACCACCTCCGATGTCCGACCTCCTGCTATAAACTAATGCAGGGTTAGCTACTGCATGGCAAACAGATTTAAAAACCTGGATTTGCACATTTATTTAATGCCAAGAAACCCGTGGCTAACAACAGCTAACGACACTAGCCCAGAAAATGACATTGACGTTAACATTGCTTCTGTAATTGAATGTTCAAAGCGAAAATCGAATGTTGTCATTGATTATGGTCAGCTCGCGAATGTTAGTCTACATTTCATGGTCATGGATCATAATGTAACGTTAGTGGACATTTTCCACGGCAGGCTGTATCAACGCAATGAATACAGAAGGTGGAAGTGAGGGCATAAAAACAATATGCAATTTAAACAAAAAAAATACTCCCAGCCGTGCATGTTTAAACCTCCCGCACTGGTCAAAATGAAAGAAAAAAAAAATTCATAACTTTGGGGTGCGTTCTACTATCCGGAATTTTCTACTTTCCATCACCACTGATTCCCCAAGGGTGTCGGATAGTAGAGGTTCTACTGTATTCCAACAAAAACGGTGGTGTTGTTCTGGGTGGTGGGGCGATAGTATCGTATATCACAATGTTTCACATGACAGCTTTGTGATATTATTTTTAATGGACATTGCCCAGCCCGAGTATTTATGTGTGTGTACATGTGGTTGCCCCTGAGCCAGAAGTTCACTGAGGTTCTCTCATCTCCACTGCGCAGGTGAAGTCTCCGGAGGTGTTCGATGCCTGGGTCTCCAAGCTGCGGCACCATCGCCTGTACCGTCAGAACGAGATTGTACGGTCGCCCCGCGATGCGTCCCTCCGCACGTTCCCTCCCGCCCCAATCCCGGAGTCCACCCAGCCCGTCCACACCACAGGGCACGAAGCAAAGGTAGGCTCCTGTCCCCATGCTTCTGATACCCAGCTCTCATTATGTTATTTGAGTTAGAATTTTGCTCAGCTCCATGAATTACTTCGAGAAGAGTAGGGGACTGCTAACTGCTTTGTCTGAATAGCTTTGAAGAAATGATACGAGTGAGTTAGATGTTCACAGTTGCCATTTTGTCCACCCTGTCCAAAGTGAGTTATCCACAAGAGGATTTATGCAAACTGGCTGTCTTGTTCACCCTACCAGGCTCTAAAGTGAACGAATCAGATGGATATCCTGCACGCGTGTGGGCATAGGGAAACGTAAAAGTGCTCTTACATGCCAGATAAAAGGGCAGTTCAACCAAACATTTTGGTATGTTTCTACATACCCATAATGCTATCTATCCATCTGGGTAGTTTCGCGAAGAACTCTAGTTTTGTAGATATCCGCAACTCACCTTGACATCAACCCGATATAATGGACCTCAGCAGGTCCAAAGTTTGTGGTGGGTAAAGCACCAAAAATTTACATTAAAAAAAAAATCAACAGCACTGTTTAATGATTTAATGACACGGTTACTTACAAACATAGCAAAATCTAGGCCTGTCATTAAAAAGTTAGCCTATTGATATCAAAATGAGGCCAAGTTACAACAAACGATATTGGCTATCTTAGCTCACACAAATTAAATAAGGTCTATTCCAAAGCAATGCTACGCAATGTTTTGTAAATTATTTAATGTAACTTGGCCCTATGTTTTTTCATCTTGCCACCTGAAGTGAATGTGGTCATTCAAACTTTGTGTCATGTGAAATTGTCAAATGCCAATCATTTGAATGACTACACTATATGTTTGATCAATTGTCTGCATCCAGTGCTTTGGGTGTATGAAAAGCTTATCATGAATAAAATGCATTATATTATTATTGGTAAAATTGTTTTCACAAGTAAGATTTTTTCTTGTTTTACATTTTAAAAATAATTTTAATTGCAGGCCCATTTTGCTAGTTTTATTATAGACGGTGCTTTGCTGCGTGAGTAACTTGGCATTTTTGTACATTGAAAATGTTTTTTTGTTGAGATATAATTTCTTTTTGTACTGTGTTTATTATGAGTAACTGATAATGACAATGTATTTAAATTTATTACCATAAGGTAATTAAATCTAGAGAGCGAGAGAGGTACATACACAAACACACATACATTCTAGTGCAAAGAAACACATATGCCTGGATTCAGTAATTTTCCCTTTACCGTGAATTACAATTAAGTTTTTAAATATTTTTTAAGTTCATATTTTAAAAGGATTACAGTACTTTTTAGCGTGTGTCAGTCTGGATTAGGCAGCTGCAGTGTTAGTGTGTGCCAGTCTGGATTAGGCAGCTGCAGTGTTAGCGTGTGCCAGTCTGGGTTAGGCAGCTGCAGTGTTAGCGTGTGTCAGTCTGGATTAGGCAGCTGCAGTGTTAGCGTGTGTCAGTCTGGATTAGGCTGCTCCAGTGTGTGCACTGGTTGAGGTTGTGCCTCCCTCCCATCCCCAGGCCAAGCCCAGCAGCAGCAACAGCCTGCCTGCCTCCTACAGCAACGGGCAGAGCAAGGTGGCAGCCTGGCTGCAGGAGTCTGAGGAGATGGACAAGTGCGCAGAGGGTGAGTGTCCGCTTAGCCCCTCCCAGCCTGACCAGCAGCCAGATCCCGCTAATTACAGTTGCGCGTTTCCATGGGCCTTTTGAAATGCATCACAAATGTCACATCCTGGAACGTCCTGAGAGTCATGGAAACGTGGTGGGAATTAAATTGACCAAAAATGTATCTGCCCCTGTACTTCCGTCTTCAGTGCTGGCCAATTCCATAAGCAACTGCAATAATAATCTTTGTTACTTTTGTCTTTGAAAGTTAATTCATTGAAGAGGATAGTTGGAGTTCATAACTTGGGATCAACAGGTGATCTCTACCATTAAATATAAGAAAGAAAAACAGAAAGTAGAAAGAAAACCGTCCTGGTCCTGGATAGTTGCAGGGTCTGCTGGTTTTGTTGTTACTCGGTACCTAATCGATTACACAGTTAACTCGCCTGACGTTATACTGGCCATCATCTTTCATTCAATATAGGACATTTTAACCTTCACAATGTTGTTTGCAATGTCTTATTGGATGCTTTGAACGATAAATTTACAGCCGGTCGTAACAGCATTTCTAGTTTTATTAGTTTGCTTTTACACAAACAATTTCTAATGTAATTTGCTCGCCTAGTTGTTGTTTTTACTAATTTGGCCATCTCGCAGCTTGGCTAGAGAAACTGGATTTTGGGAGTGGGTCAGCAGATGATACCATAGTATTGATTCTATCGGAGAATATGCCTACGAACATAGCAGAGATTTTCCTCCTCGATATGTAACTATTACTGCTTGTAATATTTCAAATATGTATGTTATTTATTCCATTCCTCCACAGTATTGTGCCATATGTTTGATTTGCTGTGAAGCTAGAAAATGCCCGCATTTTCCTGATGGTGGGGTATTATTTTATTATAATCTTATCGTACATAATATAGACTTTGGCATATTTGTATCTTCCTGGGCTATACATGTTACGGCATGGAAAATACTCATTCCAATTTACTGTGCGCTGATATGTGCTAGATGAATGTTATATTTTCCTTGGAGTGATTACGCAAGGGAACATTTTTGAAAACAACACGAGGCAAGCCTAGCTCAGCCCGGACGCCTGTATGCAACCAGTGGGGAACATTTGATATGGCATAGCGGATATTGTTCTGGAGCATGCAGGTTGGCCTGCATGAGTGCATCTGATTCTCTAAGGTGTGTGTGTCAGAGCGAGGAAGCGGATGTAATTTAATTAGAGTGATGAGCACTATTAGGACCTTTACCACTTAATGACCTGTTGACATCTTTTGTACACATAAAATGCACACATTGACAGCATTCACACAAGTTTTTTATTTGCTCAAAAACAATATCTCAATAACAATATCCCCTGATCTGCTTGGAGTTTGCTTGTCTCTACACCTCTCAATAATAGAATGTTTACTGAACCGCAGCGTCGAGACAGAACAAATCAAAACAGTAGCTTATGATACCCGCAAAATACGTTGTCTTTTATGTGGGTGGTTTAGGTCTGATCGGTTGTTTGTAATGAACGATTATTTTGCGACCCCTGCTTTTAACCCATTCGCGCGTACCTTCGCTAATATGTGACCATTCTAGAACTGACCCAAAAGCATACCATCACAAATATATGATTAGAACGTATCATTAGAACGTTCAATTGAGAATGTCGTTACAAGGGTCACTGCCTTCCAAAGTGCAAACATGACTGCAATGCGGTGCCTACAAGTCGTTTATTGTTGTACTATAATACAAATTGTGGTACTATAGTTGTTATCATCAGAGTAGTCATCTAGTTTATTTTGTAGGCTACTGTATAGGGCAACCATATATTAGATTTTTTTTAAAGGGGACGGGGCGGGCGGATGCTATGCCATTTTGAGTATTATAAATAGTTATAAATAGGATAGTCTCAGCTTTCTGCCGATGACAATATTATCTTTCTACTCCAAATATTAACAGAGATATACTAATTTAAAGGGTAACAAAACATGCTGGTTTAGCTAGATCCCACCCCCTTTTGAAATTCGAAAAATGCAGCAATCTGGGCGTGATAAGGAAATAATAGGGGCTGAGCTCCAAGAAGCTTGCCGCTGCCGAGGCAGAAGCAATGGTGGAGAATACGGCACGCATAGCCTCGTTTGAGCTTATAATGATGCGGCCAGTAAACAACAAATCACACGCTGTACAAATACTTACCCATGCCATTTATTTTTAATAAACTTTTTTTTTTTTTTTAAATAAACTAGCTACCTACTTGCTAAGCTAGACTGAAAAACAAACGATCAAAAAACAAGGTACTATCAAGTTAACTATAAAAAATATACCAAAAATAGGTTACTATAACTTACTAGAATATTCAAAAAAGCTAAACTGTAAGCTTGCTATATAATCGCTTGTTCGCTCACTCTCTCTCTCCTATCTCCTCTCCCCGTCCACGGCACGCAGATCAACCACTGAGATTCACTTTTATAGCTGGGGCGTAGCCCGCCCTCGCTCCAAAACCTCTGGGCGTAGCTGTACAGATTTCTATTTTGTCACCGAGTACCAAATACGTTAGGGAAGACCTTTCTGGCCAATCACAGACTGAACGTGCAGTACCTAACGTTTTACCACTAGAGACACTTTTGAGCCAGATTCTTAAAGTTTATGCTTTTTTGCGCCGACTGCAGTAATTTGTCAAGATTTGGACCAGGATCAATGAGTAATACTTAGAAAAACCCAAATGTATCAGTTATCATCTAAAATAAGTGGTTTTAGTGCTTTGTTATCCTTAAAATCTCGACTGTCACCAAACCATGTTGTTGATTTCTTCAAATAAATTAGAAGTAGCGATCTGCCGAGTTCATTAAAGGCTACAGTTAATTCAGACATATATCAGCAGTAACAGTTAGCCCACACATTGTCTTGGACTTTGTGCAGAAAACTTCATACCATTCGACAAACAGGAGGCTAAATGCTTTGAATTGCTGTTTATTTAAAAAATGTTTTGCATTTTTGCCAAACTTTTTTGCATTTGTGGCTCTTTATTTTCATAAACTCATCTAAGTTAGTATTGTAAATGGTACAACTATCTTGCTTCATTTAAGCTGTTTTTCAAGTTTCTGTAAAGCCTTAAATAGAACACCCCCTAAATAGGTGAGAATTGACCAAATTTGGCATCTGCGTGAAGGAGTTAAGGAGTTAGCCGGCTAACATTTGTAAGTAACCCGGTCTCTTATCCAATCAGATGTCATCAAATTCAAAATATTTACAAAAGTTAGCCGGCTAAGTCTTTAATTCGGCTTTGTGAAATACCCCACTGATGTCTTGGATTCTTTGAGGAAGTAAAACATTTTTGTGGTTCTACTGAATATCAAAATGGCTGCCCCTGCCCCTTCAGCACACTGAAAGTCCTGTGTTTGTCTCTAGAGCTCGCAAACTGCCAGTCCAGTCTGATGGAGCTCAGCAGGCTACTGCAGAGTCTGGAGATCCTGCAGAGGACCCAGTCAGCGCCCAACTTCTCTGACATGCAGGTAGGCCAGCCACAGGGGTATGAGAGCAGGGTTCATCCCTCAGCACCACAGGAACACAGCAGTCACACTATGAGGGTACCTACCCCTGGGGAGGGGGTAGACGTGTGGCAGAGGACCTGATGCTGCCGTCTGGTACTGGCACTCTGATTGTGCGGACGCCTCAGGTGTTGTTTAGGGGAGCAATCATCTTATTCCAATTTCTGTGTCCCCAAAATGCAAATGAATATTGAAGGAACAAATTAGTGTGGATCATACTGCACATACATGCCATTAGCAGAATTGATTGGTTTTGTTCATGAAGGAGAAACAATGAAACATTTCTTTAAACTCTGATGCTTTAAATGGAGATGACGCCATTTTTTCATTTCACTGCTTAACATTGCAAAGCCATTTCCTGCCAGCCATGACTTTTTGTGGAGGAGTCGGCGCAGAGACACGGCTTGGGTTTTTGTCTTATTAACCATCTCTTCATCCATGTGTCTGACGTAGGCTAATTGCATAGATATGTCAAAGAAAGACAAGCGCGCAAGCAGAAGATGGAGAACCAAAAGCGTGAGCAAAGATGCAAAAATGCAACTGCAGGTACAGACTTCCCTCTCATTGTCTCATTGTCACTGGCTTTGTCTGGACTTTGTCTCTTGGATGCAGGGTCATTTTGATGGTCTGTGTGTTTCTGCCTGAACCACTGCCACCAGACTTCTGTTTCTTTAAAGAAAGAATAGACTGTCTGTGAAAACACAGGTTTTGGAGATCCCAGTCATTGTGATTCCTGATCCCGACCACTTATGAGTATGTTCATGTGTGTTCATGCAGTGTAGTTTCTAACTTGGTGTGACCAATCTACACGTAGTGATAATAACAACAAACTTTATAGAGCACTTTCATACAAATTGCTTCACAGTGCAATAGAGACAATACGTAAAAAAAGTAAAATACATACAAATGTAACATCCAGTAAATGAGAAAGTAATAATATAAACACATCATATACACAACAAGCTTGAATATAGCACACTATGATGCTATCTACTATGGAGAGGGAAAGGGTCAGACTCACCTGCACTCATCTTTCACCTTTTTATATGCATTTATTCTGATTTTAAAGACCATTTAGGTGTTTTTTCTCCTCCACAATGTGCTTGATTGTCACTGCTATTTGTATCATAGATCTCCCATGAAAACATGAGCCATCAGTCAAAAGGAAATATGAGAGGTTAAAAGCTGATTCTGTGCATTTGATTTGCTTATCACAGGGCACATCACTTGTACAATTAAATTAGATATTTGGTCCATCCTTTGCTATACAAACGTCATGTCAGCAACACATTTACATGGGCTGGGCTGGTTTCTTCTGTGGAAAATCGGTTAAGATAGGAGAGTGGTACCTGCGGAAAGAGAGAGAGCAATTGGAAAAATGTACCTGCTTTGAAGTGGCTTCTTTTTGCTGGTTGATTTAATCCAATAGTCTGTGCTAGTGTGTTTGTTTGTGTGTGCTGGTGTTTCCACATGGCTGTGCGTTTGTGTGAGCACATGCGCGCTTGACTGTGACTGAACTCGGATGCCTTGAAAATGAAAACGAATGAAATGTATGCTCTCTCTCTCTCGCTACGTGGTGCTTCTGTACATGCATGCACTCTGATGACAGGCCTCGCTCTGGGTGTGAATGTCATTCTGACTCATGTGTTTCTATCAGACTCCCATTTCTGGAGATTGAGAGTAGCAGTCCGCCCTTGCCTCCCCTGTTTTACCATGCTGGGGTTAGGTCATGAGTTCAAGCTAAAAATCCAAAATACACATACTGTAACAAAAAAGACGCTTTTTTTGTTTCTTCTAATTTTGGATTCTACCTCTATTAGCATTCGTTTCTCATGGATAATCGTATGAATCATAAACCGAATCAGAGGCCTTAGAATGCAAAGAAATAGAAATATGCTGTTTGATATTTCTTTTTTTTAAATGGCATAGTGCGTTCTTTGAATAGCTTTGAGGTGAATGTACATGCAATGCAAAATGTACAGTGATGGAATAGGGGAAGCCACAGGGGGCAGTGACAACTGCAGTTAAACCTGTAGTTAATCAGGTTGAATGAAATTGTTACTTTCAAATGTAGTGAAATTGAGTGAATAGATTTTCTTTGATGTGAAATCAGTGCCAGATTTTCTGCTTGGCGATTGGTGAGAGTGACATTCACTGATCTCTTTTTCCAGCTACCCATGCTGGACAAGTGCCCAGATGTACAAGTTTGGAATACCTGAATATATAAGAGTTGAAATTGAAACAACTGAATCTGAACAAAAATCAAAAGATTAGAATAAAAAATTACATGTTCTACAAATTCTAATTACAGATTCAAATTGTGCATTCAAGAATATATTGTTTATTAGCTAGAATAATTCCTACATATTAAATGCCTACTTCTATTAAAATATTACACATATTCAAAATATTAAATACACAATTCATTCCGTATCTGTTCTTCTTAACCCCTTCACGCAGACCCTAGAGCGGCCAGCGCCAAGATTTTTTTCAACTCAGATATACATTTTTTCTGCAACCAAACTATGAGTTCAAACAATAAACTCTGTGTCTTAGCTTTATTAGTACATGATTCGTGACAACTCTGCCGAATACAGAGTTTCTAAGTGTAACTATTGTCCCGTAGCAAGTCCATTTAACAAGTAACCCCTTTCCAGTCTCGCCTGCAACTATACCTACCCATGCGTGACACAGTGGACAATATGTGTGAGTTCATAAAAAAATAATAATAATAATTTTCACCACCAAAAATTTGTATTCCGTCATAGCAACAAGATAAACCCAACAATAGCCTGATCCATGCAAAATTCTTGTGTAATTGTACCACTTTATTTTACTACCAATATTTGCTACTAAATATTAAAGAAATATCCAGTCCTACCATTGGATTTATGAATTGAGATGTCATTTTCAAAATTCAGTGGTCATTTATTGTCTGGGACAATCCGTTTGAGAAATACACACAACTTTATAACGCTATTACACTATCTGAAACGTCGATGCGTAATACCCCCCATGCTCTGCAAACCTGTCTCATTCATTCCAGTTTATTCTGGTTTTATTGACGACTCTTATCCAATATAGGGCATTATAACCTTAGCAACGGTGTTTGCAATGTCTTATTGGATGCTTTGAACAATAAATTACAGCCGAGCATAACAGCATTTCTAGTTTTATAAGTTTAGTTTTACACAAACAACTTAGAATGTGCATTCGCTCGCCAAGGCATAATAGTTGTTTCCTTTACTAACTCGTCAGCAAGGCAAGAGAAAATCCTCGCCTGCTTATATGGATTTTGGGAGTGGGTCAGAAGTTACCAAGTTACCAAGATACCATAGATAGATACCGTAACATTGATTCTGTCGGAGGATATGCCTGAGGGATATGCATGAGGGACATTCCCTCCTTGAAATTTAAGTATTAACGTTTCTGCTTGTGATATTTCAAATATGTACGTTTTTCCACTTCGCCACAGTTTTGTGCCATATGTTCGATATTGTTATTTTCACATTTTGAGTGCATTTCACATACTGTAGTGTAAGCGTTCATAGGTGACAATTTTAGACAAAATTTTATTTGTATTTTATTCATTTTATGACATTTTCTGGATGGGTGCTTAGACCCATAGTTATTTATCACCCTGTACTGATTAAAAGATAGTAATTCCCACTTGAAAATTATGCAAAAGTTTGTTTTATCAGCCAAAACAGTTGATTTTGCAATCTCAGATTTTGGAGGTTATGATCCAGGAAATTTATAGTTTTACCTGTTTTCCATATGTAGCTCTTAGTATTTTAATGCAAATTAAAACTTTTTTAAAAATCTGTGGCAAATTATGAAAATAAACTAATCTAGTACTGTAAATGGGACATCTGCCTTGTTTCATTTAAGCCATTAAGTCTCAGTGATGTTCACACCTGGGGCTCTATCTTACACCCGGCCTTAAGTGGCGCAAACGCGAGTGTCTTTGCTATCTTACACCTGGCACAGGGTTCATTATAGCTCCTAGCGTGTACGTCGGTTAAATACCAAGTGATGTTGCGCCCATAGCAAGTGAACAGGGCGTGTTGGCCTTAAGATGAGGTGTGGCCAGGATTATTTTTGGCGTATTGCTATCTTGAGCCAGCAGAAAGCGTGTGCGCTAAAACCACCAAAAACCTGGTCTAAAGTCATGTTGCAGTTGTTTACGTGTCTGTTACACACAGGGGCGCGCACAAGCATAACAAAAAATATGAGGATTACAATGTGAAATAGTATTATTGTGTAGGCTATATCAAAAAATGCATAATAATAAAAGGGTCCATAGGTCAAACACCACATACCTGTCCCTCAGCAAAGGGGAATGCCGCATTAAATTGCTTTCAGCCCACTCTGTCAACATCCAGGTGATGTGCGATGGTACGTGTAAGGTTACATGTATAGACTATTCGCAATTATTCTGGATCAAGCTATGACTTAGCCTATATTTGCCAATAATTCATGTAATCTTCTGGGGGGACAATGGCTATCCATTACAAATGAGCTGATAACACCTATATCAATCCTAATGTGCAAATTGTCATTTTCACCTAATGCGTGAATTGTCATTCAATGGAAAACTAAAAAAAAAAAAAAAAAAAGTTCTGAAAATGCGCTTCAGATGTCATTACAATACAACTCTGTTCATCTTGGCCTACAGCCTGTAAGTAAATAGAATGGTTTTGACTGAAAATAGTTCAAAACCTTGTTCAGTGAATATTGCATTTATTGTTTTTCAAATAGGCTACAGTCCCCGGGATTCGCTGTGAATAAGGTTTTTTACAGTTAAAAAAACTGAGATAAATTTCACCATGTTAACTGAATTTTGGCCTTATTCTTCATATTTTTTTAATTACAGTGACCAGGCTTTCCATATTCTCAGCTTATTAAAACCCCACTGATTTCACCTGTTATACCATAACTAAACAAAACTATTTTAAAGAGAACAATTAATTCACAATTCATTTAAATGCCATTCTGCATGTGCGCTTTACACTTTTCATGGTCTTCCTGGGAAAGTGGACTTGTTTTTAAGCATCAAGCTGCTAGTAAAATGCGTTGGTCACATTTCCATAAGCAGGACATTATAAAACAAGGGGAAATATACGTGAACCTATGGGTTGCCAACCTGACAGCTTTATTGTATTTGGTGTCATCATTAAGGCAAAATAACGGTATTTATGTTATTATTCAATATTAGAATTCAGGTAATGAACTTTGGAGGAAGCTTGAACTTTGAGAACTCCATTCTTTAGTTTGCAATGAAATACAAAAAGCTAAATATGTGAAACTGGTAAATCTATACTTTTCCTGGATCATAAACTCTGTCCACAAGTGTGCAAAATCTGAGGATGATATACAGAACATGAACCCCAGTTATGCACAATTTGGCCATTATCTTTATTGAGGGAGGGTTTTCACCGAGCTTGAACCTTAGCTGCGGAGCTGTTAATGTAATGATATATTTCACTACAAATCAAATGTTTTGGATCATAAAACTCACTTTTGCGTCATTTTCAAATGGGAATTACTATCTTTTCCTCAGTATAGGGGGGTAGATATCTATGGGTCCAAAACCCTATCCAATACAGTTTTGTCCATTATAAAGCATATACATTTGCCCCTTCTGATGTTTTAAGATGAAAACATTGATATCAAACATTATACACACCTTAATAGGTAGCCTAATCATTCACTCTTGTACCTCAATAAAACATCACTTTTTTCTGTACTTTTGCCCTGTGATCACATTTTTCTGTAGTTTTCTTATAATGTTCTCATTCATAATGACTCGCAAAGAAAGGTTTTACTTTCATCTAGCACATATTAGCGCACAGTAAAAAGTATATGCCCGCAAAGTATTTTCCATGCCTTAAGTGACAAGTATAGCCCAGAAAGATACGAAGCCTAAAGCCTTTATTATGTACGATAACATTACAATAATTACAATACAATTACAAACAGGAAAATGCTGCCAAATGTTCTAGCTTCAATAAAAAGTTAGTACATCAAACATAAATCAAGACTGAGCAATGAATGCTTACACTACAGTGTGTGAAATGCACAAAAAATTTGGAAATAACCATATCTAACATAGCTTACTGGACAAGACAGTGATTGAGTGGAAAAACGAACATACATATGTAGCCAGCGAGAAGAACCGCATATTACAAGTAGTACATTACATTGACTAGATTAAAAATTATGTTACACTGAACAGATTGTCCAAGACAATAAATGACCACTGAATTTTGAAAGGAACATCTCTGTGTAAAACGAATGGTAGGATTGTATATTTATTTTATATTTAGTAGCAGATATTGATAGTAGAATGACGTGGTATAATGACACAATAATTTCACATGTTTTTTTTGCATTTGAGGGAGCAGAGCTTTTCACATCTTTTTTGGCATACGATAAGGCTATTGTATTTATCTTGTTGATATGAGGGAATACTACTTTTATATGATGAACAAATATATTTATGAACTCGCACATAGATGCTATTTTTCAGTATGTCATGCATGGGTAGGTATAGTTGCAGGCAGGACTGGGTGGGGGGTTGCTTGCTGTAGGAGAATAGTGACACTTAGAAACTCCGTATTCAGCAGAGTTGTCACAAATCGTGTACCAATAAAGATAAAACACAGAGTATGTGGTTTCCACTCATAGTTGAGCAAAATCTTGGCAGAACTTTGGGTTGTGTAGTTACCTGGCCATGATACGAGTCCAAATGGTGGCGAAAAAGGTTTGTTAGTTGCGCTGTGCTCCCCTGGGGTAATAATACAGAATAGGGTATGTGTCGCTCTCTATTCACTTCTGTAGGCAAAATGTCAAAATGACACTTCTAGCACATATACGAATGTGAACGAAGCGGATTCGGTCAATACAAACAATTACCAGTCTTCTTACGTATTTTTTGTGGAAAATTAAATGGCCCTTTTCTGACTTTTTCGTATTTAATTTGAAATGCAGATCTGGGATGTAATTATTGCGCCAGAAACAGCGCCAGAGCACCATAATTCATTGGACAGTGACACATTTTTTGTTATTTTGGTTCTGCACTCTAGCACTTTGAGTTTGAAAGGATACAATGAGGTTGAAGTGCAGACTGTCAGCTTTCATTTGAGGGTATTTCCATCCATATCAGATGAACTGCTTAGAAATTATAGAACCTTTTGTACATAGTCCTCCCCATTTTCAAAAAATATAGGACAGTTTAACATAATGTAGAATAAAGTAAGAATTGTTTATATTTGGTCGCATATCCTCTGCATGCCATGACTTTCTGATGTCTGCGGACCCAACAATATTAAAAGACTGTTGATATCTTATTTTCTGGTACTCTTACAAGCGATACTATAACTTCTCTGCATTTGAATGGATCTCTATGGGTATTGGGGGGTGGGACTAGATTTAGCTGTAAATTATGCTGGAACAGTAGGGAAATGGGGGAACTATGTACAACAGTCTGCACTTCAACCTCATTGTCATTGTATCCTTTCAAACTCAAAGTGCCACTGTCCAATGAATTATGGTGCTCACTGTATATCTATGGTAAACAAACCGACCTGCCGACATTTTGCTAGTCTTTTCTGGTAGCTTGCTAACAACATTGAACAAGAAAATAGTACCTTTACAAATAATTTTAATAACACGAAAAAAAAATATGTAAGAGGATTGGTTATTGTTTGTATTGACAGAATCCGCTTCGTTCGCGTTCGTATACGTGCTAATAATTGCTAATAATCGTAATTTTGAGACCGTTTTAGCTGCCCTATGGAAGTGAATGGAGAGCGACAAATACCCTATTCTGGATTGTCACCCCAGGGGAGTACAGACCAACTAACGAACATATTTTGCCACCATTTGGACTCATATCATGGCCAGGTAACACAACCCAAAGTTCTGCCAAAGTTCAGTTGTGCTTTAAAGATCTGAACACTTCAGAAACCGTCCAGTCTTTCTCTCGCATGGCATATTATCTGCTGCTCGTTGGCACGTCAGCGTATCCGGGCAAGTAAAAGCGTCTCGGTTTGTCTTCCTCCTCGAGGTCCCTCTGAGCGCCACCATGTCGTCGGTGCGCCTGCACTCATCCAACCCCAACCTGTGCGCCGACCTGGCCGACTTCCAGACCCCGGTGACTCGTCTGGCCGACGCCATCGAGTGCGCTGCCGACTATATCAAGCTGCAGGAGGACTTCTGCGTCATCGCTCAGAAAGGTATAGCGGCCAAACCCGAACCCCTGTTACATGCAATTTTGCCATTATCTTCATTGAGGGAGGGTTTCGCCGAGCTTGAACTTTAGCCGCGGAGCTGTTGCTTCAAACCGGTTTTTCTCTTTTATCCTTTACTTTATGGTTCCATTGCAGTTCACTCTCTTTTGAAATCGGCCTTCAACACGGTCGCCATCGAGAAGGAGAAGATCAAAGAGCTCTTGACTGAGAAAGAGCAACCAGGGCAGACTGCCCAGATGATGACCCTGAGGAGGTCTTTATCACAGGTGAGCTGTGCCCTGCCCTCTAGTTAGGCTCAGCGACTCTCTGCCGATATAGTTAGCGAGCTATTTTACCGATATATAGCCGATATAATATAGCAAACGCTCTACATCAGCACTATGAAGCTGTCTTTACAGCACTTTGGTGCTGCTTAGGGGCAGCTCCATAGCACTCATCTAGAAGCAATCATCCTTAACAACAAGTATGAACAAACTGGTGTCCCTCCCTAGTTATAAGCTATAGAATTTGGGTATATGCCCTCAAATGGAATTTTGGGTGAAATGGGGGTGGAGAAGAACAGGTTATAGCATTCTTACCATTTAGAATTATTGCTTGAATAAAATGTTCTTTTTTATGCATTTAAAATATAAGTGGGGGAAAAAAAGAATTACTCCAGATAACTACTTAAATTAACATTTTTATCAACAAATTGGATGCATTTGGTATTTTGCCCAATATATCGGTCAATCCGATATATCGGTCGACCTCTAATGGAAATGGTAAACAATAAGTCCCTACAGTCCTTCAAAAATATTCCATATGTGGCTTCTGCTGAGAATAAATTACTTTTACTGTTTTGGATTTTGTTCATTATGATGTCAAAATCCATGTCTAACATTTACTGTGTCATGATACATTTTGTTTGTTTTAATGCTTGAAAATGTGAATTCAGAATTGAGAAGTTGTTTTGAGGCAATGTCAATTTAATGCACAGCGATTGCTCACTTTATTTGTATTTTACAAATGGAAAGAATCTCAGACAAGAAAACAATAACTGAGTACCATGTTTTACTTTATCTGTTCACTTTAATAATTCAGTGAAACTGAAGCTTGTCTGTTGAGCTTTCTTGGTGTCGCAGTGATTAAATGGAAATGGGCCTCCAAAGAGTTCATACAGTCTGTATGAATTGTACAGACAAGCATTGTTTTTGTGTAACATATTACCTTTCCGATTTTTTTATTTGCATACAATACTTTGTTCAGAGAAAAGCCTCTCTGAGAAAAGTTATGAAAGTACATGTGAATACATTGGAGAACATGGTGGTGCAGTGGTTAGCACTGTCGCCTCGCCAGAAAGAGGTTCTGGGTTTGAATCCCGGTCTGGGTCCTCTCTGCGTGGAGTATGCATGTTCTCTTCGTGTTGCGTGGGTTTTCTCTGGGTACTCCAGTTTCCTCCCACACCAAAGATAGGGATACTCCTGCCATTGCCCTTGACCAAGGCACTGGTTTCAGAACTGAAGTTGGTCCCTGGGTGCCGTACTGTGGCTGCGCACTGCTTCTAAGTAGTTAGGACGGGTCAATTGCAGAGGCCAAATTACCCCACGGGGGTCAATAAAGTATAATTTACCTTATCTTACAAGAAGTTCAAATATGTGCACATATTTCATATATGCCAATATATTTTAAAAAAACTTCTGTTTGAGTTGCAAAGTTCATTTTTAAGTGAACGTAGAATGTATGTTTCACAATTTTCCAATTTTTGCATCCATAATGAGTGAAAACCTGTTAGCTACACTGTATCAGAAAAGTACTAATGCCATAATTGAGCTGCTTTGTGATGTAATGATCAGCAACAGGGTGGAAGTTATGGGTCATCTAATGTTGTCAATTGGCAATTGTACATTTTTATGGTTCATAGGCACATGATATGGAATGATGTTGTGTGTTTAATTAATATATATATATGTGTGTGTGTGCATGTGTATGTGTGCCTGGCAATTTGTGCTTGCCCTATCAGACAGTCCATCAAAGTTCCTTCCCATTTCAGGCAATGACCCAGAACGCAGAGCTTCGAACCCGTCTCAACCGCATCCACTCCGAGTCAGTCCTATCGGAGCAGGTGGTCAACGTGAACATCATTCCCAGCCCTGATGAGGTACCTAATCAATTCCACCTGCCCGTTCCCTCATCTCCATCAATAAGCTGACAGTGGGCGTGAATGCTGGCCGAGGTGCAGCCTAAATCAGCACTGTAGTAATGTAATCTGGGGTGGAGGAGTTGAAAGGTACAGAGCTATGTGCACAGAGGCAAGCCAGTTATAGAATAAGCTGTGGGTAGATGAGTGATTAACGATCGCCTTTGTGAATCTCATCCATCACGTGTCTGTTGATTAGTAAGAATAATTAAGTGAGTTTTTTAACGAGGAGTGCGGTAGCTTCAAAGCAGCTTGTTACGTCAGCATCTTTTGGGATTTGCACACTGCAATCATCATTGTTTTCCATTATATTCCCACAGTAGGTCACACTGTCTAGCAGCTCTAATCGCAGCACTGCTAATGCGTTGTTAGCCTTATCCATTTCACTCCAACAACATACATTGACTGTTATGGGATGTATAGATTATTTGAAATACCTTTGCATTGCTTATTATGTTTCACATTTTATAGGTGCAATGTTTTATCCTGCTATTGATTTGGAGCTTGACGGATTTATGGGACAAAAGTGGCATTATAGGTTGACCCGTGACCTTTAATGAGCGCAGATGCATGTTGACTCAACCATTAAGGTAAATGGAAAAGGGAATGAGGTGGCCATTAAAGCCCAGTCTCTCAACATGTGTGAAATTGCTAGTAAGGCGAGTGGTTCACACTTATCAGGAGAGGCCTGGTCTGTTTTTCATATCGACGACAGTAGTAGATCTCCAGCTCGCAGCTTTGCGTCTTGTCAGAGGCTGAAGACTGAGTATTTTCTGCACTTGTTCTCGTTTTAACACAAGCCGATACGTTAAGGATGACTTTGAGCTTATTTCAGTTATTGTTTGTATTGACAGAGTCCGCTTCGTTCACGTTCGTATACGTGCTAGAAGTGTCATTTTCAGACCGTTTTAGCTGCCCTATAGAAGTGAATGGAGAACGACAAATACTCTATTCTGGATAATCACCCCAGGGGAGCACAGAGCAACTAACAAACATATTTTGCCACCATTTGGACTCATATAACTGGCCAGATAACTACACAACCTAAAGTTCTACAAAAGTTCAGTTGTGCTTTAACTTCAATTGATATCTCTTGCGTTGTGTTGGCCTGAAATTTTTCTAATTGTATTACATATTTTGCAGCAGCCAGTATGCTTTTCTCCTTTAGGTGAACACGCTCTAGTAGCAATTTGTTGTTTGTCAAGGAGAAATTAGGCCAGTCTACAAGGCTGTGTTTCCACTGGGAACTGATGTAAAAATGTGCTGAGCTGTGCCTGTGTCCCTCTCTTTCTGCTCCCCGGTGAGACAGTGCTGAAGCGGCACTGACGTGAAAGGTGTCCTGACGGGCCTGAGGCTGACATTCACCCCACGCCTCGTTTTCTTTCGCTTTCAGCCCAGCAAGAAAATCCACGTGGGAATCCCCCTGACACAGCAGGCCTCCAACGAGAGCAGGCTCTCCATGTCCGAGTCCGTGTCGGAGTTCTTCGACGCTCAGGAGGTGCTCCTGTCAGCGAGCTCGTCGGAAAACGAGGTGAGGACGGCGTGCCGCCCGAGGGGCCCGCGGGAGCTGGGGGAAGGGCTTATCGTGGCTGCAGCAGGTGCGGTTAAAGCCTCGATGGTGTGCGGCTTTGTTGAGCTGCAATTAGCGGGCGGTCGATGAGAAGAGTGAGAGGAAGGCAGATAATGCAGTTCTAGGAGCACATCATTTGGCCATATGTATAATCAGTATGAACAAATCTTCACTAATATGGTTTTGCATATATAGAGGTTTCTGTATTGATACCATCATTCACTTTTCCAAAGAACCCGCTAAAAGAATGAAGCACCTTGCTCTAAATAAAGAGGTGTGAGGGTGATTGTTCAAAGAAAAAAGAAGCAACTTCTTTTCTCATTTTGTACCTTAACCACAGTGAACAGATCCACAGTTCAGGGTTACACAAGAAAAGGCAAAAAACGTTATCCGTCCATGAGGTGAATCCTACCAACTACTGCGTTGTACAATCCTGTCGGTAACATGAATCCTTCTTGTTGAACATAAAACGTCAATAACCGTTGTGTTTTTCAGCCTTTTTTTTTTTTTTGTATTCTAAAGTAATGTGAGACGATTATTGACATACAGTGCCCTCCACTATTACAATGTTATAAAACATTCACCGTTTGGTGAATTTGCTTAATGTCACACTGAAATATTTTTTAAATCCAACCTTTAATTGAAGTACATTTATTATGAGGAAAAAAAATACCTCATCAAGAAATAATTTTTTTTAACAAAACCACATGTGCCACAATTATTGGCACCCTTGCATTTATATATAGAATAAAGTAATCATTTTTAATATTTGGTATTAATGGCATGCATATCTTTTGCATGTCTGTGACCCAACAACATCAAAAGACTCTTGTTATCTTATTTGGGGCGGCTGTGGCTCTGGAGGTAGAGCGGGTCGTCCGCTGATCGCAGGGTTGGCGGTTCGATCCCCGGCTCCTTCTGTCCACATGTCGAAGTGTCCTTGGGCAAGACACTGAACCCCAAATTGCTCCCAATGAGCAGGCTAGTGCCTTGCATGGTGGCTGCCGCCATTGGTGTGTGAATGTGTGTGTGAACGGGTGAGTGAGAGGCCATTGTAAAGCGCTATATAAGTGCAGTCCATTTACCATTTATTTGCTGGTACTCTTACAAGCGATACTATAACGTCTCTGCATTTGAATGTATCTCTATGGGAATTGGGGGGTGGGACTAGATTTAGCTGTAAATTATGCTGGAACAGTATGGAACACATGGTTGCTAAAATGGCTGTAAGTCATGAAGGGTCTGAGGTATCAAACGAGCCTCAAAGCATCACTCTGCTGCCAGATATATATGCAGTATATATGGATGGATCACTTTAAGGGTTGTTTCTCCTGACAATTTTTTTTATTGAACTCTATGGAAAAATAAGTCGGGAGAAGAAACCCTTCAAGTTATCCATCCATATCTACTGTATTTCTGGCAGCAGAGTGATGGTTTAAGGCTTGTTTGTTACGTCAGACCCTTAATGACTTAGAGCCATTTAGCCAACCATGTGTTCCGTACTGTTCCAGTGTAATTTACAGCTAAATCTAGTCCCACCCCCCAATTCCCATAGAGATCCATTCAAATGCTGAGACATTATAGTATCGCTTGTAAGAGTACCAGAAAATAAGATTTCAAGAGTCTTTGGATGTTGTTGGGTCATAGACATCAGGAAGTCATGGCAAGCAAAGGATATGCATCCAAATATTAAAAATGATTACTTTATTCTATATATAAATGCAGGGGTGCCAGTAATTGTGGCACACGTGGTTTTGTTAAATAATAATAAATAATACATAATACATTTATTTCTCATAATAAATTTACTTCAATTAAAGGTTGGATTTTTCTCATTTTTTCAGTGAGACAGTAAGCTAATTCACCAAACGGTTCATTTTTTATAACCATTTTTACTCACTTTTACCAGGGGTGCCAATAATAGTGGAGGGCACTGTATATGATCATTTAGAGGGATGTTCTTGTCTGTCTGTTCTTATCCTTAGCTACAAATGAACTGAAGAACATACTTATCTTAATTTCTCACATGATCAAACCGGTATAATATTAAAGGTTAGGTTCACTTTTTTTCAACCCATGCCGTACTAAAATGTTGTTTTCCATCATTTATAATCGTGCAGAGCACAATCTCACTGATAGCTCTAGTATTGAGAAACTACCCCTCAGCTGGAAACTACCCCTCAGCTGGTTTAAACGTGTTCCAACTGGGCAAGTAGTTTGGCCTTCAAAATCCATGATAAATCTCATTTTCGGGGAAAAAAGTAAACTCACAGTATACGCACACGTTTATTTGTGCATTTTCATTTCGTCTTCGTTTATTCAGAACATGTTTTGAATAACAGTAATATCACGTTTTATTTGGAACTACTACTTGCAATTTCCGCAAAAACTTCTGCACTAGATTTCCGGGGAGCAGAAAGTTGCCTGGCAGCAGCCTCATAGAAGACGGACTCAGCATTGTTGTCAGCTAGCTTGTCTTTTATTCTGGCGCAGATGTAGTCAAGAGGACGGATTTGCGGAAGTGCAGAATTAATTCAATAAAACCTGATAAAAGCATGGTTCGCGACCAATTTTTTGGTATAGTTTCTGAGTATAGTGTGCGTTTTCTGTTTTTGAAAAGGAGATTTATCGTGGTTTTTGAAGGCAAAACTACTTTCCCCATTGGAAGGAGTTTAAACCCACTGAGAAGCTGCAGCTGAGGGGTAGTTTCTCAATACTTGTGCTCTGCATGTTTATAAATGATGGGAAACATTTAAATAGGGTTGGAGAAGAAAAAAAAGTGAACCTATCCTTTGCATGAGAATGATATGAAATGTGGCGAGTGGATGGAGATTTTGCTGTGTTGTTTTTTTAACTATAGGAGGAACATATTACAATCATGCAATCGCCCCACTTACAAGTGGTAGAAGGGACAGCTATATTATTATACCAGTCCTTATTATGACTTTTCTATCCTTCCCTTTGGTCACCCAGCTCATATAACCGATGGAAACGTTCTAACGTTTCCCAGCATCTACACACCAGCATGGCCAATTTTAATGTACTTCAATCACGCATATCACTTAAACATTGTAATGATATTTCTGTCACTGAATTACAGCGCTGTCCAATTGGGAAAATATTTTTAAAAGTGTATCTTTGTATGTAGTCGCCCTTGTTGCCTGTCTCAGTAGTATGCAGGTTGTTATTTTAGGATTGATAGTATTTTCCATGTGTAGTTCTATAATCCACACATAATGCATATTTTTCTTGCCCTTGCTCACGTGCCTGTGCATTAAAGCATGCCCCTAATGCGCTCAGCACTGGGGATGTATGAAAAACCCATTTGCTGCACCGTATCTGCATCACGGGGGGCAACTGTCCAGATAAACTGTATAAATCCATGTCCCTCTTGCCCACTTCTTCAGGCATCAGACGATGAGTCATATGTCAGTGATGTGAGTGATAACATTTCTGAGGACAACGCCAGTGTCACGGACAACATTTCCAGGCAAAGTACGTCTTTCTATGCCTCGCCATCAAGAGAGAATTGAACTCTTTGAATCACCGGCTGTCATTTCACACTGAAACCTTAATTTACTCAGACTCCCTCTGAAATCCTGTCTATTGGTTGCTTTTTTGCTCTCAATGTGAATGAAGCTGGCTGACCTGGGTGTGTGTGAGTGCACTTGTGTGTATGTTCTTATGCATGTGCATGCACATGTGTCATAGAACAGGTCTTTCTGGGCGGGCTTTCGTTCCTCTTTACATTTTAATGTGATGTACTCAGGACAAATTGTGTCTCTCGTGTTAATTGGTGGTATCTACTCAAGTAATGCCCTTGGCTGCCTTTTCCCTTTTTTTAAAAACTTTTTTCAAGGTGCAAATTCTGATTAAATATCAACCTCTCCCCCTTCCCATAACATTAGTGTGGCTGACATAATTACGGCAAGTCATATATGCAGCGGTGCAAATAGGTGGTATAAATTAGAGCTGACCATTATGAGAGTAGACAGCTGTTGCTCACAATGTAGAAAGCTGTAATGAGTGTGGGCCTAGCGCATGTCCTTCATGCAGTTTGCTGTAAAGGGGTGAATAGTGCTGTCTAAAGTCACGTTAACACCCTTTCCAGTGTGGGCCTAGTGCTTGAACTTAGTTCCTGAGCCCTTTCCACTGTTCTGGGCTAGGTATGCAGGAACACAAGCTCCACTTCAAGCCCGCCAATGGCCACAGCTGTAAGCACTAGTAAGCACTTACAAGTCATTACGCACTGGCCCTGCTTCAGAGTTTTTATTTTTTTATGCTCAAACCCATTAGCTGTCTTTTTAACCCTTCACTTCACAAAATCTATCTTAAGTTGTCACTCAGCAAACTAGCTATGTCGCAAAACACAAAACAATTGGAACTCTAAAGTTGTCAATTTTGGACCTCAAAAGAAACAAAAACACCATTAAGTATATGGAGTGAATCCGATATCCAAAAACAACTAAATCTGGCACTGTGAGAAATGACGATGTAACATTATATAAGTTAATCGTGGGAGAGGTCAAGAAAACTGGGATCAATAGATATGTAAAACAAGTGAGGGAGAAACTGAAAATTGAAACGGCAGTATCAGAAAACAAGAAAACAACAACAGGCTGGACTGATAATGTTTCCGTGGTTTCACATGTATTGCATTCTATGCTTATATGGCATTAGATTAGTGGCATTAAGAATAGATAATAATGTTTTTTACCCCTTACGCATACAATGTTTTTTTCACTCTCGGTCAATCATCTTTTTCAACGACTGAACTTTGGCATTCTTCTCTCCTGGGGGCCGGGGTCTGGGCATGTCAGCACTGAGTGACACCTGCAGAGCAAAAAAGCGGCTAAATGTTGAACATATTTTTGATTGTACGAGACTATTTCAGTAACATATAGCCTACTACGTCTACAGTACAATGCTAGCTAGCAACCTAACATGAGCTATTCCTTTCAGGTTTTTGTTTATTTTGTTTATTGGCATACCTGAGTAGCACTAACGCTACAGCTGTCACTAAAAGTGACACTTATTGTCTTGATACTAGCTACAGTAGCCTATATACAAATGTAATTGTAATATCGATTAGGTAGAACCAATAATTGTATTGGTTAGAACAATAATGCATGCTACGCTTAAATGAAACTCTGATAATAAAGCTCACAATCTCTACCGAGTCCATTGTTATTGTTTTGGCTTTGAGAAAAGTTCTGCTCCGTTGCCACGGATACAGCTGGGCTACAACAGCCTGGCTGAATCCAAATGTACATGCTACAAGAACTGTAGCCCTAGCACTTTGGTTCCAGGGTCCCATTCCTGGTCTTAAGTTCCTAGGCTTTTGGCCCACAGTGCAAAGGGTACTATTGATCATTTATCTCTATGAATGGCTGTGGGTGGTGGGTAACAGAGACCATACCTGTTTAGACTGAATGGCGGGGGTTATATTATGGTCCCAAAATATATTATTAAACAATAGTAACATGTATTGTCTAAACATCATTCACCTCTTACAAGTGACTTTCAGATGGGTGCTGTAGGGTATGTTAAATTGAACGTAAAGGAAGGGGTGAGCAGTGTATATTTTAGATGGGCACTGCAAAACTTCTGATAACAGGCATTGAAAAGAGATCAGTGATGGTAACAAAATATGAATATTGAAAGGGTTCTTAAACCGTTACCATTCAGGCTAAACGGCATGTATTGTCCTTACAGTGCCTAACGGCGAGCTAGCCGGGAGTGGCTTCCGGAATGGGCGGCGTATGTGCCTCCCCGCCCCATCCCCCGACACCAGCAACATCAACCTGTGGAACATCCTCAGGAACAACATCGGGAAAGACCTTTCCAAGGTGTCCATGCCCGTGGAGCTCAACGAGCCGCTCAACACGCTGCAGCACATGTGTGAAGAGTTGGAGTACACTGAGCTTCTAGACAAGGCTGCAGATACCAGCGACCCCTACGAGCGTATGGTATGTTGCTAATAGACATCACCCCTATGAAGACATAGTGAATCCCTAACAAACACCACCCTTATGATGATGTGGTATGTCCCTAAGACACATCACCCCTATGAAGATATGGTGTGTCTCTAATATACACCACCCATATGAAAACATGGTATGTCCCTAATGCACACCACCCATAGGAAGACATGGTATGTCTCTAAATATACCACCTCTACAAATACATGGTAAATCTCTAGCATGCACCACCCTTATGAAGACATTGCACGTCCCTAATACACATCACCCTTATGAAGACATGGTATGTCCCAAACACACACCACTCCTGTGAGCACATGGTGCATCCCTAGTACACCCACCAAGACTGAAGACATTGTATATCACAAACACCACTCAGATGAGAACAAGGTATGGGGCATAACATTACATTACAGGCATTTAGCAGACGCTCTTATCCAGAGCGACTTACACAACTTCTTATTACATCTTATTACATTTATCCATTCCTATACAGCTGGATATATACTGAAGCAATTCAGGTTAAGTACCTTGCTCAAGGGTACAACGGCAGTGTCCTACCTGGGAATTGAACCTGCAACCTTTCGGTTACAAGTCCAGTTCCTTAACCATAACAGCCACACAATACGACATTGAGGACATGGTGTTTCTTGCACAACTCCTAAGAGCACACAATTAATTCCAACCAATGAATGCATGATGCATCTCTTTTTTTTCCTTTTTTTTTCAATTCCCACTCTAATTTTGCGTGTTCAATTAACTATTTACAGTCTCGTTCATGTGGTGATCCCTGCTGCTGATTTGGGGGAGTGTAGACATCCCCAGTTCTCCTCTGAAACGCATGCCTTTGCCAGCCTGTTTATTTTCACATCACAGCCCGCCCGATCAACCAGCAGGGGTTGGTGGAGAGCACTGAAACACGGACCTCTAAACGAACCCTCCCATCCCTGGCCACAGTCGTCCCTGACACGGTCCGGATTTGATCCGAAACCGTGGGGCTCATCCATGTGCTTCAGAACTGCCAACCAACAGCCCCCTGCCTGATACATTTCTACCACACAGTCTAACCGTTGACTTAGAAATGAGTGTTCACTGTTCATTGTAGGTTACATAATGAAATGTTTAGGTATTCATATTTAAAGAAGATGGTTTAATGACTGTACTGAGATCACAGATGCGCCCCTGCTTTTATTATTATCCAATTAGAAACCCTGCTGAAAATAAGCTGCATTCAAGTTGTTGCCAAGTTCAGTCACAGTATTAAACTAAAAATTCCATGGATTCCATCTTGGCCTGATTTCATGCATTTTAATTATTTTCTGGCCTAATGTTACATCTTTGATAACCAATCAGTAATTTTTGGTCCTCCAGGTCCTTGTTGCTGCTTTTGTAGTCTCTGGATATTCATCCACATACTACAGAGCAGGAAGTAAACCATTCAATCCTTTACTGGGAGAGACCTATGAATGTATCCGGGAAGACAAGGGCCTCTGTTTTTTCTCTGAACAGGTATGCTGATGCACTTCTTTTTTCTTTTCTTTTTTTTTTTCATAAGTTGTGTCATGACTACATATTTTCCTTTTTCAGTTGTTTAATCAATATTCGTGAAAGCCTCTTGTTGTCCACGCTATGCTACTGCACTTAAATGGTGGTCATATCTTCAAGTGTGTCGTCTGGACTTTTCTGTAGTTGCGCGCACTATAACGGTGTGTTAAAACGAAATAATAATTATAATAATTATTTACGTTAAATATATTATTCAGCTGTCATTTTAAGTGCGATGGCCTGTCTACCTATTGTGTGGCTCTTTGTAACATATCACTGACAGACAGACCCAATCGCCACATCAGAACTCCTACTTTAAAGCAGGTGCATTTCCTCTGTCATTCCAAACCCAGCGGCTATATAATGTTAAAGTACCTCTGACAGGACTGTTGCACAGTGCAGAAAGCCCCCATCTGGCTCCAAAGGCCTCATAGTAGCACCAGCAACATTCCCACAGTGCCAATCTCTAGTGATGTCTGTACCCAATTTGAGCATTGGTATTCGGTGCTGGCTCCTCCCCCCTTTGTCTCGCATCATAATTAGTGGCACTGCCTTTGTGACCGCTGTGCCCTTCACCCATGAGGCGTTGCTCTAGTCCTGAACGTCAGTGACCGCTGTGCCCTTCACCTATGGGGCGTTGCTCTAGTCCTGAACGTCAGTGACCGCTGTGCCCTTCAGCTATGGGGCGTTGCTCTAGTCCTGAACGTCAGTGACCGCTGTGCCCTTCACCCATGGGGCGTTGCTCTAGTCCTGAACGTCAGTGACTGCTGTGCCCTTCACCCATGGGGCATTGCTCTAGTCCTGAACGTCAGTGCCCTTCACCCATGGGGCGTTGCTCTAGTCCTGAACGTCAGTGACCGCTGTGCCCTTCACCCATGGGGCGTTGCTCTAGTCCTGAACGTCAGTGACCGCTGTGCCCTTCACCCATGGGGCGTTGCTCTAGTCCTGAACGTCAGTGACCGCTGTGCCCTTCACCCATGGGGCGTTGCTCTAGTCCTGAACGTCAGTGACCGCTGTGCCCTTCACCCATGGGGCGTTGCTCTAGTCCTGAACGTCATTGTCATGTTTTACTGGCCTAAAACTATTTCTTCAGATAACCAGAAAGCAAAATGGGTGTGTACTGTCCACCTAACTTGTATCATTGACTTGAGAGAATTTCATTGGGTATCATTTATTGTAGAAATAAACAATAAATGATACTTTCTCCTATTAGAACACAACACAAGCTTCTATAACACCATAGCAATTAATGTTATACTTTTAGTAGTTTTAGAGTTTTCATTTTTTACACAGTTGCAAGCTGTTCTTCTTGCCATGGGATGTGTACACAGTCGTTTGTTGTCAACAAATTTATTGTAAAACAATATTTAACTTAAATGTGTATAAATTTGGTACCTGTGTAAGGCAACCTGGTGTAGGGGAAGGTTATAAATGACAAAAAGTGACAAAAAGACAGTTATTGGATTCTTCTGTGGCATAAAGCATCCCAGAGAAGAGAAGTATGAAACTAATGTTACAGCCCAGCCACCTCATAGAAACAGCACTTCGTCTTACTGTATGCAACTGCCCATTTCCAGGTGAGCCACCATCCACCCATCTCGGCTTGTTACTGTGAATCCAAAAAGTTCACCTTCTGGCAAGGTAAGAGGTGCTGTCAATTCCCTGCATGCCTTTGGCCCTGCCCCCTCTCTCTAATGGTGGGATGAAGGAAGCTAACTACCAGTTTTACTGCTCCTCCAGATGGCAACAGGAACTTATTGCCATGACAGTACAAAGCTAATTGATAGAAAACAAGCTATCAATATTTGCGAGAGGCGACCTGAAATTTTCTTCTTTGCGGCAGAGGGAAAAATATGTTTTGTCGCGATGTTTAATCAAGTGGTAGTTTGGCGGAACTGGGCGTGCGACGCGCTCACACACAGAAGTGGGCTTGACTGCAAGTGTGTCCTAACTGCGTGGTTGACCAATCATCTTTTACTCGCTCTTTTCAGATGTCAGATGGAAAAACAAATTCTGGGGGAAGTCCATGGAGATCCTCCCTATCGGGACGGTCAATGTAATGCTCCCGAGGTGAGACGCATGACACAAACCCATTCTCTCTTGTGTGTGTGTGCGTCAGCGTGTGTGTGTATATTGAAGTGGCTCTCGTTCTCTCCATTTGCCTCTTTTATCTCTCCTTCCCCCTCTTCCTTTCTCTCTTTGTGTGGCGGATTTAGCAGCTGAGGACAAACTATTTAATGACACTCAAATATCCCATAATGCCTTCTGTGAGGCACTGCAGTGATAGATTTGCACTGTGCACTACAGAGGTCCAGGACGTCCTCTAATGTGCACATTCCCCAGCTCCCCTGGGGGATAGGTAGGAGGGGGCGGGGGGGGACTGAGCGTGCGCGAGGGCTCGTGATCCCACAGGGAATCCATCAGATTGTGAACGTCTCTGCAGGGAAGAAGCTAAGATTCACCCACAATGCCCCGCAGCCTGGCTAAAGAGATGATATCATGCCTTGTGACTCAGCAGCAGCCTGCGCCGGGCCCAGGGGGATCTGAGTCGATGCTGCTTACAGAGTGTATGCGGCCTATTACGCAGGACAGATGCGGCGGCTGACTGAGTGGTGAAATCATCAGGGCTCCTGCTCGCTGCTCAGGGCAGTAATGCATCTGCAGCCTGCGTTACGCATGCGTTTTTCTGCCCCCAGGTTCGGCGATCACTACGAGTGGAACAAAGTCACTACCTGCATACACAACATCCTGAGCGGGAGACGATGGATCGAGCATTACGGGGAAATCACCATCAGGAACAATAGGAGCAGCGCGTGCATCTGCAAACTCACCTTCATCAAGGCAAGTTTGCAAGTGGAAACAGTAAAACAAAGGAATACATTTATTTTATTTGATAGGGTAAATAAAAAGGTCACAGCATTGCTTAAGATGTATTTTATTACTTGAGAAAATTCATAATGAGAGCAATGACGGGGAAAATGTTCTTAGGCGCCTTTATGTTGTGTATCGCTAGCCAGCACGGCAACTTTTTTATATTACAGTGTGTATTCCTCATTTTTGCAGTAAAACTCTGCCTCCTTTCAGGGGAACTATTGGAGTTCAAACGTGAACGAGGTCCAGGGTGTGGTCATAGACCAGGAGGGGAAAATGGTGCACCGCCTGTTCGGCAAGTGGCATGAAGGCCTGTACTGCGGTGTCCCGCCGTCCGCCAAGTGTGTCTGGAGACCAGGTGCAGTCAAATGAGGCTTTAACATTCAGTCCTTTCGCAACTGCATTTTTGGAATGTCCAAGCTAGTGTTTTGTTCAGTTACAAGTCTTTACAAACAAGGTTTGGTAGTTTTTCTCGCATAGTTTTCCTTTAACCGGATGGTGAATGGTCCTGTCCTTTTGGAAAATATTTGCCTCTCCTGCACCGCCTTCTCCCAGGGTCCATGCCCACGGACTACGAGCTGTACTACGGCTTTACCCGGTTTGCCATTGAACTCAATGAGCTGTGCCCAGAGATCAAAGACCTTCTGCCGGCTACAGATGCCCGCTTCCGACCTGATCAGAGGTATGCATCCCTTTGTGCATGTCACCTCTAAGAGGCCAGGTTCCCCTCCTCTCCCCAGTATACCCTTGTCAGCTCTGGTGACTGTGCTGTTGACCTGAACAGTCATCTTTGACCACTGCTGCCACCTTTAGGATGAAAAGGGTAGTTACAATCCAAGCTGTTATACAGACAATTATGTATTATGACAATATACAAATGCCCCTATACCAGCCAATGTAAAGCAGCCAGGTCGCCAGAAACTTTTGTAAGTATCTAAAATATCCTTCATTGCACACAATGACTGTCTGGGCCCATCCAAAAAACATATACAAAAACATTAAAGGTGCTATCGGTAACTCATGTAGACAAATAATAAAAATTTTAAAAAGACATCTACATAGCTTGCAGAAAGATGCAGAGTACACCGTTTTTTGCTTTTGCTGAAATGGCTTTTTTTCAACAAAAAAATTATATTGAATTTGTAAATTCATTGAGTATGAATTTGTCATTTCAAATATATATTATCGTCCTGTAACTACTTAGTGCAGATAGTCTATTTTTTCTCGCCTGCGAGACAGTTTTACGCAACTGAGACACGCGTTGCTCCTGCAGCCAAACTATTAGTGGAAAACCCAAACGCGGTATTTTAACTTTATTGGTAGACCATTCGCGACGATTTCTGACCAATGCGTAGTTTCTAAGTGTCACTATCTTTCCGTAGCAAGTCCATTTAACAAGCACTCCCCACCCAGCCTATACCTACCCATGCGTGACATAGTGGGCAATAGCGTCTATGTTGGGAGTTCATAAATATATGTATTCATCATATCATATCAGAATTCCGTCCAGCAACCAGATAAACCCACCAATAGCCCGACCGTATGCAAATACAGCGGTGCAAATCGCTGCTCAATCAATACCGACATAAACAAGTGAAATCATACAATGCCATTCTACTATCAATATCTGCTATTAAATATGGAATTCGTGTGCAATCCTCCCGTGGATTTAAGCGTAGATATGTCCCTTTCAAGATTCCGTGGTCATTTATTGTCTTGGACAATCCGTTTGAAAAATACACAGCGCATTGGAACACTATTAGACAAACGAAACTATCTCTGCGTAACCCCCCCTCCCTGATAGCACTGCTGTGACGCTTTCAATTTTATTCTGGTTTGATCGACAATTGTTTTATCCAATAGAAGGCACGACAAGCTTCCCAAAAGTTATTTACATGTGTAATTGAAAGCTTGGATTAACTATTTAAGGGCGAGCGTAACTGCAATACTTGTTATATCACGACAATTTTACGCTGGCATGCGCAGATGACGCATTTGGTATTACGCTATAAAACTGCGCGCAACTTTGATGTGACTTTTTAGTAGTTTTCCCCGAAGTCGGTCAGAAGAGGACAACAACAGAGATTCTTCTAATCCCTGTAGCATAGATTCTGTGGAAGAGGTGCCTATCAATATGGGGAAGATATCCTCCTCGACATGTAAGTATTACTGCTTGTAATATTTTGATTATATACATTCGTTTTTCCACTGCGTGCTATATAGTCGTTATTTTTGTATTTGCATCGGTCGTAATAGACCACTGTTAGCCTGCTAATAATGCTGAACATATTTGAAAACACACTTTTTCAGACTCCACCTTGAATAACTACATGTATAAGGCAAATAATATAGTACGTTCTTTCCGTTTATTTGTTCTTTTCTATTTGGTTTAGCTATCGGATCGCTTAGAATGTATAGCTGACTGTATTGTGTTGAGTACTACTAGCGGTAGCTTCTACGTTGTGATAAAGTAGCGCTTTCGTGACTTTGCTTCGTTCAATATGCACTTATTGTACGTCGCTTTGGATAAACGCGTCTGCCAAATAACAGTAATGTATTGATATTGTGTTCGTGCCGTTCCCGTAGTGGCTCGTGGTGGCCTGCTTTGTTAGAATTCATAGCATTCACAATGACATAGAGTATTTTAGCGCTGTTCTGTTTGGTTGCTCAGTCGTACGTTATAAACTCCTCAAAAAATGATCGGAAACCTTATTTCGGTCGATTATTCCTCCCCTTTAATAATACCAATTGGTATTGTATTTTATATCGTTGGAAAGCCTGATTAGTCACCTTTACAACGAGGTACAACTTGTAAGGATCATGCATTCGTGGAATGAGCAACACAGCTAACCGTGTGGGTAGCGGCCCAAAAAAATGTGCCAAAATCCCCTGCAATATTCTTCTGTTGGTATTCACTCTCGTTTTGAGTTGCTTGGTGGACTGGATGATTGCACTCTCCCACAGTAATAAGGAAATAACAACACATATTGGCCATTTTTACACTTTATTCATTTTACACTGTCAGGGACCTCAGTAGCGTGTGGAAGATCCATACGCAGCCACAACAGCTTGGCACCTCCTCCTCATGCTGGTCACCAGCCTGGTCACACACCTGTGACTGGCATACACCTGCCAGCACTTGAAGCTCAACACGAGAGTGAATACCAACAGAAGAATATTGCAGGGGATTTTGGCACATTTTTTTGGGCCGCTACCCACACGGTTAGCTGTGTTGCTCATTCCACGAATGCATGATCCTTACAAGTTGTACCTCGTTGCAAAGGTGACTAATCAGGCTTTCCAACGATATAAAAGACAATACCAATTGGTATTAGTAAAGGGGAGGAATAATCGACCGAAATAACGTTTCCAAACTTTTTTTAGGAGTTTATTTTATGCCTCGATTTGCCGTGAAGCTAGAACATTGGTAGTGTTTTCCGATATTCTTTTATTGTATTGTAATTTCTTTGTGCATAATGTACTCTATGGGGTATTAGTATATCCATGGGTGATGCTTTTCACTTAGGGAATGGAAAATATGTATTCAAATGTACTGTGTCCAGATGTGTGCAAGATGAATGTAAAATAAATAAATAAAATAAATAAGCAACAGTTGTGAAACACTACAGAGTAATGCCATCCTAGAGCATGCAACAAAATATAACATAATGTAGCATACAGAAGAAAGTGTTTACTGAAGTACAAGAGTGAATGATTGCATATTTAGCTGTGTGTAGCACAGTGTTATAATGCTTCTGCATTATGTAATTTGTTCCTATAACATGCTTGACCCTCCACCTCTGCCACTCCAGCAGTGCCCTCTACTGTTCAGAGTGAAGCCACTGCAGGACCAGATCCTTACAGCAAACTGAAGACCGTGCCATTGATGAGTGCATATTGGCCACGAAGGCACGGCACAGGATGAAGCAGTATATGAAGGATAATGGTGAAAAAATGGCACACTTGGCATCAAACACTGAACTGAAACTGTGCAATATCAATGTTTTCATCCATTAAGTGATCGTAAGGTAAAATGTATATGCTTTATAAAGGACAAAAGGCTTTTTAATAATTTCTCGGAGAGGTTTTGGGTAGGTTATTGGACACCTAGATATCCACCCCCCTGTACTGATCCAAAATAATTCCCACATGAAAATGATAAAAAGGTGAGTTAAATGAGTCAAAACGGTTGATTTGCACTGAAATGTATGATTAGTTTAAGATTTACAGCTATTCACATTTTAGCCAATTTGGATAGGTTTGGAGACCCTGGGTACATCAGGCTACACTGCTTACATTTCGTGTCATAGATCTTTAGTAGTTCTGTATATCACCCTGCGATTATTGAATGCTTGTGGACAAGGAGTTTATGATCCAGGAAATGTGTAGTTTTACCTGTTTCACTTATGTAGCTCTCAGTATTTTGAAGAAATATATATTTAGTAGCATTTTTAGCAAAGTTTTTCTTGCATTTCCGGCACTTTATTTTGACCTTAAATTATGAAAATAAACAAATCTAAGTTTGTACAAAAAATGGTACACCGGTTTTGTTTCATTTAAGCCATTTACCAAGTTTATGTGATGCTCACACCTGGAGTTATAAAGCCTTAAACAGAGTACCCCCATGATTTACCAAATATGCCATCTGCACTAAGGGGTTAAGCCATTTACCAAGTTTATGTGATGCTCACACCTGGAGTTATAAAGCCTTAAACAGAGTACCCCCATGATTTACCAAATATGCCATCTGCACTAAGGGGTTAACCCCTTAGCGCAGATGGCATATTTGGTAAATCATGGGGGTACTCATGTTTAAGGCTTTATAACTCCAGGTGTGAGCATCACATAAACTTGGTAAATGGTTTAAATGAAACAAAACCGGTGTACCATTTTTTGTACAAACTTAGATTTGTTTATTTTCATAATTTAAGTCAAAATAAAGTGCCGGAAATGCAAGCAAAACTTTTCAAAAAAATAACATATTTCTTCAAAATACTGAGCGCTACATAAGTGAAACAGGTAAAACTACACATTTCCTGGATCATAAACTCCTTGTCCACAAGCATTCAATAATCGCAGGGTGATATACAGAACTACTAAAGATCTATGACACGAAATGTAAGCAGTGTAGCCTGATGTACCCAGGGTCTCCAAACCTATCCAAATTGGCTAAAATGTGAATAGCTGTAAATCTTAAACTAATCATACATTTCAGTGCAAATCAACCGTTTTGACTCATTTAACTCACCTTTTTATCATTTTCATGTGGGAATTATTTTGGATCAGTACAGGGGGGTGGATATCTAGGTGTCCAATAACCTACCCAAAACCTCTCCGAGAAATTATTAAAAAGCCTTTTGTCCTTTATAAAGCATATACATTTTACCTTACGATCACTTAATGGATGAAAACATTGATATTGCACAGTTTCAGTTCAGTGTTTGATGGCAAGTGTGCCATTTTTTCACCATTATCCTTCATATACTGCTTCATCCTGTGCGGTGCCTTCGTGGCCAAAATGCACTCATCAATGGCACGGTCTTCAGTATGCTGTAAGGATCTGGTCCTGCAGTGGCTTCACTCTGAACAGTAGAGGGCACTGCTGGAGTGGCAGAGGTGGAGGGTCAAGCATGTTATAGGAACAAATTACATAATGCAGAAGCATTATAACACTGTGGTACACACAGCTAAATATGAAATCATTCACTCTTGTACTTCAGTAAACACTTTCTTCTGTATGCTACATTATGTTATATTTTGTTGCGTGCTCTAGGATGGCATTACTCTGTAGTGTGTTTCACAACTGTTGCTTATTTATTTTATTTATTTATTTTACATTCATCTTGCACACATCTGGACACAGTACATTTGAATACATATTTTCCATTCCCTAAGTGAAAAGCATCACCCATGGATATACTAATACCCCATAGAGTACATTATGCACAAAGAAATTACAATACAATAAAATAATATCGGAACACACTACCAATGTTCTAGCTTCACGGCAAATCGAGGCATAAAATAAACTCCTAAAAACAAGTTTGGAAACGTTATTTCGGTCGATTATTCCTCCCCTTTAATAATACCAATTGGTATTGTATTTTATATCGTTGGAAAGCCTGATTAGTCACCTTTACAATGAGGTACAACTTGTAAGGATCATGCATTCGTGGAATGAGCAACACAGCTAACCGTGTGGGTAGCGGCCCAAAAAAATGTGCCAAAATCCCCTGCAATATTCTTCTGTTGGTATTCACTCTCGTTTTGAGCTTCAAGTGCTGGCAGGTGTATGCCAGTCACAGGTGTGTGACTGGCACCTGATTGGCACCGAGGAATGGGATGCCATCCCACAGCAGTGTGTGACCAGGCTGGTGACCAGCATGAGGAGGAGGTGCCAAGCTGTTGTGGCTGCGTATGGATCTTCCACACGCTACTGAGGTCCCTGACAGTGTAAAATGAATAAAGTGTAAAAATGGCCAATATGTGTTGTTTTTTCCTTATTACTGTGGGAGAGTGCAATCATCCAGTCCACCAAGCAACTCAAAACGAGAGTGAATACCAACAGAAGAATATAGCAGGGGATTTTGGCACATTTTTTTGGGCCGCTACCCACACGGTTAGCTGTGTTGCTCATTCCACGAATGCACGATCCTTACAAGTTGTACCTCGTTGTAAAGGTGACGAATCAGGCTTTCCAACGATATAAAATACAATACCAATTGGTATTATTAAAGGGGAGGAATAATCGACCGAAATAACGTTTCCGAACTTTTTTTGAGGAGTTTATAACGTACGACTGAGCAACCAAACCAAACAGCGCTAAAATACTCAATTTCATTGTGAATGCTATGAATTCTAACAAAGCAGGCCACCACGAGCCACTACGGGAACGGCACGAACACAATAGTATCAATACATTACAGTTATTTGGCAGACGCGTTTATCCAAAGCGACGTACAATAAGTGCATATTGAAGGTCATAGACACAATCTACGAAGCAAAGTCACGAAAGCGCTACTTTCTCACAACGTAGAAGCTATCGCCAGGGGCGTGTCTAGAACATTTTGAATGGGGGGGCCAGGCTGGGGCACAGACCCAGAGGAGGGGGGCCAGCCATCAAGGCTTACCTTTTTTTTTTTTTGCCACGTACAGCAGACACACGTGTATTTATCCGACCAAACCTTAGCCCTAGCCTTAACCCTAGCCTAACCTTTTTTTTTATACCTGCCCCTGATTCTAGGTAATCATATACAGTGCTTTCGTATGAACAGTCTTTCAAATTTTGCTGTTTGACAGCTCAAATTAAGATATGTTTCAATGGGCTTTTTGTTACTCATCTACACAAAGTGCTCTATAATGTCAAAGTGGAGTAAAATGTTTTGATTATTTCACTATTGGATACACCAGAGCTTATTTTTAAGCCTTTACAGCAAAGGGTGTATTTTTTTCTCTACTTTGACATTATAGAGCACTTCATGTGAATGAGTAACAAAAAAAGTCACTTGAAATGGGGTTGGATACTTTCCAAAGGCACTGTACATATATTAAATGTTGCATTATACATTTCCAAACTGTATGGTTGAATATCCCCTCAAGATTGTAGCACTTGTTCAGATTTCCATTTTATTCTTCTGCTTCAATATTATTCTACTGTTCTATCATAACCAATATACTGAAAGATAATGCCTTTTATTTACCCTTTATTGTGTAGTGTCCCCTTACTGTGTACAGTTTTGCAGGTAGTTAAATAGTCATGCAAATCTTCAATACCCATTTAGTATAGAGAAAAGTAAGATTATAAATAAATGTGTTTGTACCCAAACAATAAAGTCTAAATAAATCTGTACACCATTATAGCTAACTGCCAGCTACACTACATAAATGGCCATTAGGTGGCGACAACCAGTAATATTAAGAGCACCCCTAAAATAATATAGCATGAGAATAAATGGATACAGTCCAGGTCAGAATTAACGTTAACAGTTAAATTGTTTATTCAGAATATTAAAGATAAACATAAATAAATAACTATTTTACATATTAACAGTATGAAAATGGATAAAAGGCCATAAAAGCAAAGTAAATAGAAAAGTGCTATGTACAATATTCCAATATTCACAGTAGTTTGTACAGTACACAGTACAATGAGGTTTTGAACCTAAAAATATATAAAATAAAATGAATACAAAAAAACAAAACAACCATTTAGCTCTTGACTGGTCACTTCTGTGACTGGTGGGCAACAAAGGTATTTGTGTGGGGGGGATTGGCTCCATATATATGAAGATATTTTTTGCATTTTTATAAACTTTAGCCATAAAGGCCGTGACACATCGGGGACGTAACGAATAAGCGAGGCGAAAATGCGAAAAATTCGTCGGCGAATATTTCGCGTAAAAACCTGACACACCTGCAACAATGCGAAAAAACAAAAAGCTCGCGTTCTTATTCGCATTTGAAAATCCGTGCGAATAAAAATGGATTACTCTTCGTCGAGCGATGACGACCTGGTTATCCGTTCGGTCCATCACGGAACGAAAGTGTTTTTTTTTTTCCTCTACCAGAACGTTAAAAACAGAGCATGCTTAAATTACATTGGCAAAATATTGAACCGGGCTTATTATGTGTCCGTTTTTACTTTTGTTTTGTCTACAACATGCTCTCCTTCTCTTCCCTCCTTTTACGGACATACGTGTTCCACTGCCTCTTGATCTCTTCCACTAATATAAAGGGTTAACCACAACATAACAATACATTACGTCATTTCAGCAAACATCTTTAAAATAAACTTGTAGTAGTCTATACAGTGTAGCAACTCATGAAGTCTGAAGAGTTCTCTCCAAAACGATCGCTACAGGCAGACCTCGTCTGTTTTCCTCGTTATTTATATAACTTGGTTATCAGTAATCAGGTAATCCACACAGGAGTCGGAATAAGATTTTTGGGGAACTTTATTTGCCACACATACAGACAACAGTGTGACAGCAAAAAAAAATCATATAGGCTACTCTAACCTGCCCTTCTCCTCCCCGTTTCTCTCCCTCCACCACAGTGGCTGCCCCTGCCCAGACCCGGTAGCTAGCATACGTGTCGTCTTTCTCCTTCGGTTAGCCTATAGCCCACAATATCCACGAAACAATATCACATATAGCGGTTCGCTAGCTTTCATCCTTTATTTTCACCAAGGCAAACAACCCAGCCGGTGACAGCGTAGCCTACATGAACTCGCCTAAGGTAAAAAAAAAAAAATAGGCCTACGTATCGTGTAGCTATGTTTGTGTGTAATTGCCACTGGCTTGTTATCTTCTTTACATGAACTGCTATCAATGTTAACGTTAGATCTAAAGGTTAGCTAACATTAGCTGGCTAAAATAGCTGGAGACGACTTTTAAGCCAATGCTAATAACCTGTGGGAGCTGATCAGATAGCTATAAACCCACCATCTTCATAGCCTATTTTCTCGGCTATGGTTTTCCACAAATTGTCCTTCAAATCGTTGTCTTTGTAACTATTAAGGCCGTGACACACTGGGCGCGATTTACTCGCACGAATAAATCGTACTTTGAAAAATAAACTTTGCAACTTTGGTTCCGCCTCATTTTATGTCCATTCCCATTGGGCTACAGAGGCTTCTTTCATCGATACTGACAAGACAATGGCCTATCATATTCCGGTTCTGGTAGGGGGGGCACCAGGGGTGGCCAATCAGATTCCAGTGGGGGCCAGTGCCACCCCTGGCCCCCTACTGGCCCCGCCCCTGGCTATCGCTAGTCATCAACCGAATACAGTCAGCTATACATTCTAAGCTATGAGATAGCTAAACCAAATAGAAAATAAAAAATAAACGGAAAGAACGTACTATATAATTTGCCTTATACATGTAGTTATTCAAGGTGGAGTCTGAAAAAGTGTGTTTTCAAATATGTTCAGCATTATTAGCAGGCTAACAGTGGTCTATTACGACCGATGCAAATACAAAAATAACGAAAATATAGCACGCAGTGGAAAAACGAATGTATATAATCAAAATATTACAAGCAGTAATACTTACATGTCGAGGAGGATATCTTCCCCATATTGATAGGCACCTCTTCCACAGAATCTATGCTACAGGGATTAGAAGAATCTCTGTTGTTGTCCTCTTCTGACCGACTTCGGGGGAAAACTACTAAAAAGTCACTTCAAAGTTGCGCGCAGTTTTATTGCGTAATACCAAATGCGTCATACCAACTGCGTCAAACCAAATGCGTCATCTGCGCATGCCTGCGTAAAATTGTCGTGATATAACAAGTATTGCAGTTACGCTCGCCCTTAAATAGTTAATCCAAGCTTTCAATTACACATGTAAATTACTTTTGGGAAGCTTGTCGTGCCTTCTATTGGATAAAACAATTGTCGATCAAA
Source organism: Ilyophis sp. 1 JC-2022 (assembly GCA_022702515.1). Taxonomy (NCBI): domain Eukaryota; kingdom Metazoa; phylum Chordata; class Actinopteri; order Anguilliformes; family Synaphobranchidae; genus Ilyophis; species Ilyophis sp. 1 JC-2022. The sequence continues at coordinate 61,952,975 of CM040397.1, read as the reverse complement.
CCAGAATAAAATTGAAAGCGTCACAGCAGTGCAATCAGGAAGGGGGGGTTACGCAGAGCTAGTTTCGTTTGTCTAATAGTGTTCCAATGCGCTGTGTATTTTTCAAACGGATTGTCCAAGACAATAAATGACCACGGAATCTTGAAAGGGACATATCTACGCTTAAATCCACGGTAGGATTGCACACGAATTCCATATTTAATAGCAGATATTGATAGTAGAATGGCATTGTATGATTTCACTTGTTTATGTCGGTATTGATTGAGCAGCGATTTGCACCGCTGTATTTGCATACGGTCGGGCTATTGGTGGGTTTATCTGGTTGCTGGACGGAATTCTGATATTATATGATGAATACATATATTTATGAACTCCCAACATAGACGCTATTGCCCACTATGTCACGCATGGGTAGGTATAGGCTGGGTGGGGAGTGCTTGTTAAATGGACTTGCTACGGAAAGATAGTGACACTTAGAAACTACGCGTTGGCCAGAAATCGTCGCGAATCGTCTACCAATAAAGTTAAAATACCGCGTTTGGGTTTTCCACTAATAGTTTGGCTGCAGGAGCAACGCGTGTCTCAGTTGCGTAAAACTGTCTCGCATGTGAGACAATCTGCACTAAGGGGTTACGTCTGCCTGTGATGTCCGATAGGCTACTGGGGTTACCGCCTCCAACAACGGGCCTGAGCCTGTAGCCTTTTTTTCAAAAATGAAATGTGTAGCTGTGAAGAAAGGCTGACACTGGAAAAGGATTCTCCAAGCTGCATAATCAATGACCGACGCTGACGTTAGCTGTCTAAGCTGTCGTTCCATCATCGCTAATGTTAGCCTACGTGCATGTCAAACAACACCGCACACACACGGCTACGCTGGCCCTGAAAGGGCAAGACAAATGAACAAATCGTAAAACACAACTCAGAACTAAGAAGGCGGCGGTGTCATGCTTTGGGTTGGGATTGCAGTTTCAATGTATTTGTGGACATTAAATGAGGCTTCAAATGATATATTACACCTTTAATAATATGAAAAAAACTCCATGAACGGTCAGTTTGATAGGTTGGTAAAGGGTGTAATAGACAGGGCAGGGGCCTAAGCGTGCTGGGTGTCGCAGGTACTTGGAGGAGGGAAAGGTGGAGCAGGCGTCTGCTGAGAAGCAGCGCATCGAGGACCTGCAGAGGACCAGAAGGAAGTGGCAGGAGGAGAACGACATTAAACACCAGGCCCGCTTTTTCAAGTGAGTGCCACACACACACACACACGCAGGGTGGCCGTCTCTGCCGGGGTTACGCAAGAACACCCCTCATCCGATCTGGTGCCTGCAGTCTGCCTGCGCCAGCTGTTATTGAGAGAGCGCTGAACCCAGTGAAACTAGCATACACAAGCCACCACTACCACTCGTCTCCTACCCGGAAGTATGCGAAACTGCCTGTACGTTTAAAGTAGTTTAAGTAGTTGCATGTACAGTGTACAATGTACCTGACGTTGCGCTTTGCGTCGAGACATTCATTAACATGTAACACTTAATATGTAGTGAATATGTAATCAGCAACATTAGATTAGGACACAAAGATCAGTTTCTGGGGCACGGAGATGAGGAGGTGGTAGTGGAGGAAAGGAGGATACATTTTTTTAGTATTGGGACGCACCCACACACACACACACACACACACACACACACACACACTCTCTCTCTCACAGGTATTTAACGGCTTTTTCCTTTTTCTAACTGCTTTTCTCTCTCTTCACAGGAAAGTCATTGATGCCAATCAAAGGGAGAGGTGGGTCTCCAACAACACTTACTGGGAGCTCCGCAAAGCACCTGGGTTCAACAAATTGGAGAACCCTCAGCTCTGGTAGCATCTGAAAGGCTGTGTCCAACATCATCATCTCAGACAAAAACAAAACCCTTTTACCTATGCACAGGTTTTGTTTTGAATGCCCTTGTCACTGAGTCCTTTTCCTCAACACGCACGGATATCTGCGGATACCTGGGACTGCAGAACCAGTGGACAAATGAACGTCACCAACGCGGCAACGATGTCCGTCACCGAAGCAGTGCCCTGTATGATCATGTGGCCCTCGCTGGTCGTTAAGACAGTGGTCTGACTTGTAGATCCGTCCTCCAGCCCTTTTATCCTCTGAGTATGTCTTTGCCTTACACAAAAAATATCTTTTAGCAGAAACGGCAAAACATATTCAAACACTTCTCATGTGAAGCTTTAGTGGAAAAGCTTGATTTAGACTGATGTTTGAATCGGGCTGTTAGTTACTGGTAGCTATTAGTATTACACGCATGTTAAGGCAGCTTTCATTGCCATAAGTTAAGATAACTTCATGTGTGCATCAGAAATCAGTGGCAGTTAAAAAGAAAATAATGAAAATACGTAATATTTATGTAAAATATCAACATCTTTTTTTTTTCTCACCGATTACATTTGGTCGAGGAATTCACAAAATAGAACACATTTGTCATTGGAGAAATATATCTCAGAAAAGCTTTTGTTTATCTGTTTCATAGCCCTATACTCTAGGGACAAGCAGTTCCTGTAAATATAATTTTATTCCAAGAATATAAATTGTTGGCATGATCAATGAAATGATTTATAATTTAAAGAGGCTGGAACCTGTATAGTATACCATTGTATACTGTTAATAGCGTTTCTCAATCTCATTCTACTTGAAAGAGCTTTCGCAGCAGTGAGTAATCCGGTTATGCACAAAATTAACCCGCAACATTTCCACATCGTCATTAGTACCCATATCACATACAATACTACTGCTTGTACCTATACTTACCATCAGAAGTAGTCTATATAAGTAGTCTATAAAAATACTAGTAACAGCCAATCACAGAATCTGGAAATTGACATGCTATTGGTCCATTAGCAAGCAGTTAATTACTGCACAGCCTGCCTGTGCCTTAGTTACTTGGAGTAAACCTCCACCCCTGCTTGTCTGAAGAATGAAACCACTAACTGCTAGTCTATAAATAAGAGACCAAATGTCAAGTGCTCCACTCATGATGTGGATGTGTTCCAGCCAAGAATGTCTGGCAGCGCGCCTCCAGGCCAAGTTTTAAATCCCAGCCTTTATTTGGAGGCCAATAATTGGAACTCCCCACCTATGTCAGTTTGACCCTGACTGTACATAAAGGGCAACAGTGCATTTCTTCCTTGCTTTGGTCAGAAGCCTTGCTGGGGATTCTGAGAGAAACTGGTCCTCTGACTGTTCTAAATTCCCTGGAAAACGTAACTTTACAAGGGAGTAAACAAGCACCACCCTGTGCCCCTCTGTATGGAGGTTAATGTGTCCTCCAGCTTCTTGTTTTTTAATTTATGACCCTCACTGGAGGGCCCCTCATATATATATATATACACACACACACATATATAGCAGAACAGCACCATCTACAGTTAACGTTGTGCAATTTTGCATGAGCGGCCCAAGACAAAATGTGGCAACAGCACTTGAGTGGTTGAAGCCAAACTATGTCATGTTATTCATAAATTTCATGATTTTAAAAGCATTGTAGGCTTTGTTTGATTGTGTTTTAAGTATGCATAAACAATTTTTTGTCCGTCAGACAAAATGTCATTTTTAAATTCCGTTTTAATTGAATGTTATTTTTAAAAGCCAAAGAAGTGCACACCCGTGTTTTGCTTTTAATATTCCAAATGGAAAGGCAAATTAATATATTTTTTAATTGCTACCTCCCTGGAGAGTATATGGTTTTGTAGGTACATAATACAGAAATACTCTGGCCAACACTCCCTTCATTTAAATCCATTCTGTAGATTTGCAAGTTTGAGTCAATGAAATGTGTGGCTGGGTGCAATTTACCATTGTATATGTAAAGAGAGGCTTGGTAAGTAGACTATGAGCCATCTAGATAAATTTTATTAACTTAAGCTTGTCTTATTCTTATTGTTTTGTGATCTCAATGAATAATGAAAGAGCGACATTTTACACCGAATTCACTTTTGATGCTCGGGAGTAACAGAACATAATCCAACTTTGATTGGGGGTGGAGGGAGGTTGTCATTTTTGTCATTTAAATCCATTTTATGATGGGTGGTTTGTGAAGTCTGACCCATTTTTTCACCTCAGTGTCTAAAATTAGAGACGCATTGAGGACATAGTTTCATCTTGTATGTCCTTTCTTTTGTTCCAGCAGTAGGTCACAGGAAAGAATATGTAAGCAGGCTGGACAGCCTTGCACAACCTGCAAGAACTTTAGCATCAAAAAGATTCTGTAAAAAGTAGCTTTCTCAGCAACAGTTCTAATTGCTGTGCCTTAACACATTGAGCCCTTATACATTGCATTATGTCATTTAGCAACTTACTCATACTTACTCATTCAGAGCCACTTACTCATACACAATGCAGATAGATTCCCAACTTGAGCAAACGGGGATCCTACAGGTTTTAGGTACTTGCACTGAGGAGAAATTATTTTCAACCATTTTTCTTTGGCCCATATATTAATTACCTGCTGGCAACCGGAGATGCTGGTGTTCCAAGATTCAGTTTTGCTCTAGAAAAATTTGTAATCGGCCACCTATCCTACGTAGTGCTGTTCGGTAGCCTTGCATTAGAATATTAGCAGTGTGGACTTGGCTTCTAGAAACAAAAGGCTAGAGTCTTACCTTTGTATTGATCATTGAACTCAATGTGTGTTCATTTAGCTTTGCTGACTAAAAGTAATGAATCTGCTGAATAATCTGTTCCAGTCAGCAGCTAGTTCCATTTCTCAGTATTTCATGAAGGCCTTCATATTTGTATAGAACCACCACATCATATATACAGAGATGGCCATGGAGATCAATTTCCTTTTTGTTTTTTTGGGCACACTACCATCACACTTTGGCGATGTACAGGTCGGTTAACATGGACAGACTCATTTTAATATTTGTGAGTGCACCTCAATACCCTTTGTTGCACTTTGAAAGTGTTGTCTTTGAAATTACCATTTTTTCTTTTCCCTAAATCAAACAAAATAAGTTTTTACTCTTAACCTGACTTGACTTAAACTGGAAAAAAAGAATACTACCACATCCACTTAAGGCAAAGTGATTCTGCTGCCAGTGGGTACAAATTATTAATCCACATAATTTAAATAAAAAGCATAATTTCTCTAATCATGGCATTCAGAGTAAATCATAGGGAGACTAATGATCAGTAAAAGGTAAGATTTTTGTTGACTTTGATTTGTATTTTGTTAGATGCAGAATTACAGTTCTGTTGAATTTTGGGGGAATTAGGAATTTTATCTTGTATTTTGTGCATGCAGTTGTGGGGCTACAAGAGAGATGAGAGGAATTTACTTGTTGGCACATTGGATTGGAATGTACTTGCTTGTTCTACAACCACTGCTTTCCCACAAATTGTTCACAACTACAACCACAATCACTCCGGGTACTGGTACCTCAGATTCCACAATGCACTCTGCCTGCACCAAGCTTTCAGCTGTGCGATAATAATGTATCAAAGGTTCTGGCTCAGCTTTCACACACGTTCCATAAAGTCATAACATGTTGAAAGTAGCAGCTGTAGACTCGTGTGGTTTTTATGGCAGCTGTCATGAATTTTAATACCCAGTCTTGTTTGCATTTGTTCAGATGTTTACAAAGACCAGAGAGTTTATGATTTTATGGTGGTTTTTCTCCGGAGAAACATTCTGCAGGTACAGTGTGGTACATTGACATTTCACATCTGTTGTGGCTCTATAACAGATGCAATAAAAAAAAAACTTGAAGATTTTAACAGCTTGGTGTGGAAGCCTAGTATCTAAAATTTTGTTTTGAGATGGACATGCTCATCTTTAAATAAATAAATAAATAAATAAAAATCATTCCATGTTCCACTTTGAGCAGCAAACTGGATAGACTCAGATGTTACCACTGCACCTACATCTCATTGACTGCAGGAAAAACATCATCCATCAAACTACATCCATCAACTGTAATGTTAATAATACTTGCATGTGCAAATGACATAGCCTGCCAATGAATGTTGCAGATGCCTTACAAAAGGTCCTTTCTGTTAGTTTTACTTTTTTTCAGACTGACTGTGCCACTCCGTGGGTGCAGTGTTTAGCTGTCAGCTTAGTTATTTAAATCCATTTTCTAATGGGTTTCTTTTGAAGAAGTGCAATTGTATAATGACATACATATCTTTTCATGAACACTGTACACTGCTGCTATATAGTGCTTGTTCTAATAAAAACAAAAACAAGATGTCTGGTGGTCTTGTCTGTCATGTCTTGAAAACATGGGCATAAAAGGCTAGGGTACATTAAGAAATGTGGTTAATTTTTAATGTGTAAAAATCAAGGTTGTGGAAACGTTTGGATTTTTCAGTGTTTAAAGATGGTTTGTTTTAGTGGGCTTGTGCATTCTTACTCCACTTTTCTTAAAAATATATTTCTTGTTTTCCTCCATTAATTTTTCATGTCAAGTGTTATTTGAATGCCATCTCATTGTAATAATCCTGCATCAATTCAGTAGAGCAGACAAACACATTTTTCTCTGCTTGCCAGCCACCATTTAAAAAGAAGCTAAATTAGCAAAAGAAGCCACTGGTGCATGTTACAGTTTTTCTCAATCACTTACACACTAAAACAGGTTATATGAACAAAATATCACAAAAGTCAATTAAACTTCTGGGATATCGATCTGTCCAGTTAGGAAGCGTAAACGATTGTGAATCAATTTCACCTGCTTTGGTGCAAATGAAAGTGACAACAGATGGACAGGAGAGGCAACAGCAAGACAACCCCCAAAAAGTAAATGGTTTTGCAGGTGGTGGCCACAGACCATTTCTCTCCTTATCCTTCCTTCCTGATTTTTTTCTAGTTTTGCATTTTGCTAGTGCCCTTGTCACTACTGGTAGCATGAGGCGGTACCTGCAGCCCATTCAGATTGCACAGGTAGTCCAGCACCTCCAGGATGACACATCCATACGTGCCGTCGCAAGAAGGTTTGCTGTGTCTCCCAGCACAGTCTCAAGTGTGTGGAGGAAATACCGGGAGACGGGCCATTACACGAGGAGAGCTGGACAGGGCCGTAGAAGGGCAACAATCCAGTGGCAGGACCGGTATCTGCTCCTTTGTGCGAGGAGGAACAGGAGGAGCACTGCCAGAGCCCTACAAAATGACCTCCAGCAGGCTACTCGTGTGCATGTTTCTGACCAAACTGTCAGAAACACTCCATGAGGGTGGCATGAGGGCCCAACGTCCTGTAGTGGGACCTGTGCTCACAGCCCAGCACCGTGCAGCTTGATTGGCATTTGCCAGAGAACACCGGAATTGGCAGGTTCACCATTGGTGTCCCGTTCTCTTCACAGATGAGAGCAGGTTCACACTGAGCACATGGCGCCGAGACGCCGTGCCATATGCTGCCTGCAACATCATCCAGCATGACCGGTTTGGTTTAATTGACTTGGTGTTATACTGTGATGATTTAAGTGTTCCCTTCATTTTTTTGAGCAGTTCTATTCACCTGTTTTCACACAAATTGCAGATTTGTTCCTTTTTTGAAAAGCCTACACACAATTCTCTTCATAAAGCATAGGTAACCATGTTTTCATCTAGAAAGCACTGCCATTCAATATAGAAAGAAACTCTGCTCATTACAACTCGATACAATTAACACACAGTCCTCAAGGTGCAAACACTAACATGCTAAATTGTTCAATCAACAATCGGGGTTGAATACAAAATGGCTACAGGTGAGTTAAATAGTTTTGGAACAGTGGATGCCAACAACAGAAGAAGAGGAACATTGCAACGGTCTATGAGGACGGAACATTATTGGCCACCGTGGCATTGTGAATGCCAGGGACATTCATGGAGGCAACATCACTTTGTGCAGCCATTAGCCATCATGGGGTCCATATAACACATACAGGTGCGGCTCAAAAAATTAGAATATCGTGAAAAAGTTCAATATTTTTTGTCACTCATTTCAGAAAGTGAAACTCATATATTATATAGATTCATTACACATAGAGTGAAATATTTCAAGCCTTTATTTCTTGTAATTTTAATGATTATGGCTTACAGCTAATGAAACCCAAAATTCAGTGTCTCAGAAAATTAGAATATTTTTGCTTTAACATATTTTTAAAGTATCATATTTAATATTTGGTCACATATCCTTTGAATGCTGTTACTTCCTGAAGTCTGTGACCAATCAACATCAAAAGACTCTCGATATCTTATTTTCAGGTACTGTTACAAGCGATACTATAACCTTTCTGCATTTGAACTGATCTCTATGGGAATTGGGGGGTGAGTCTAGATTCAGCTGTAAATTACACTGGTACAGTATGGAACACATGGCTGGCTAAATGGCTGTAAGTCATCAAGGGTCTCTGAGCTATCGAACGAGCCCCAAACCATCACTCTGTTGCCAGATATGGAGTAGATGTGGATGGATCACTGCAAGGGTTATTTCTCCTGACTCATTTTCCTATAGAACTCTATGGGGAAAAAAGTCAGGAGAAACAACCCTTAAAGGGATCCATCCACATCTACTCCATATCTGGCCACAGAGTGATGGTTTGAGGCTCGTTTGATACCTTAGACCCTTGATGACGTACAGCCATTTCGCCAGTCATGTGTTCCATACTGTACCAGCGTAATTTACAGCTGAATCTAGTCTTACCCCCCAATTCTCATAGAGATCAGTTCAAATGCAGAGAGGTTATAGCAGGGCCAAGGGCGGGGGCCGGCGCGGTGCGGTGTTTTTTTTTTTTTTACCCACCACCAGTTACTACGGTTCAATCAAGTAATTACACACACATCACATCATCAAATTAAATTACAGAAAAAATAAACAAAACAATACACGCATTGCGCACGCAACAAGGCACAACAACACATTCATCAGCTGCTTTTCATATCGGATATGATTAAATAAATATATCGTGTAAACGAACGATGGGCTAAATTAAATAATTGTACGGGGCGGGCAGCAAAAACTGCTACACACACCCCCCGCCGAGGCCTGGAATTGGCCACCCCTGGGTTATAGTATCGCTTGTAACAGTACCTGAAAATAAGATATTGAGAGTCTTTTGATGTTGATTGGTCACAGACTTCAGGAAGTAACAGCATGCAAAGGATTTGCGACCAAATATTAAATATGATACTTTAAAAATATGTTAAAGCAAAAATATTCTAATTTTCTGAGACACTGAATTTTGGGTTTCATTAGCTGTAAGCCATAATAATCACAATAACAAGAAATAAAGGCTTGAAATATTTCACTCTATGTGTAATGAATCTATATAATATATGAGTTTCACTTTCTGAAATGAGTGACAAAAAATATTGAACTTTTTCACGATATTCTAATTTTTTGAGCTGCACCTGTATATAATCAGTTGACATTCCTTGGTGGTCTTCAGGATGCTGTATTCCAAAAGGAAGAGGCAGCCAGTGGCCCTGGTATGTCATTTCAGACAATATCAGTTCCCATCGTGCTGTTCTGATCCACAACTGGTTCACTGACAACCAAGATTTTTGAAATCTTTCTTCCACCGTAACCCTATAGAGGATTTATTTTCTCAGCATGGTGGTGGAAGGTGTATGACCGAAATCCCTGTGAGCGGTAAAACCTCAAATTTTTTATTTAATACAAATACACTGCTCAAAAAAATGAAGGGAACACAATCATCACAGTATAACACAAAGTCAATTAAACCAAACCGGTCATGCTGGATGATGTTGCAGGCAGCATAACATTCGCCACGGCGTCTCCAGACTCTTTCACATCTGTCACATGCTCAGTGTGAACCTGCTCTCATCTGCGAAGAGAACGGGGTGCCAATGGCGAACCTGCCAATTCTGGCGTTCTCTGGCAAATGCCAATTGAGCTGCACGGTGCTGGGCTGTGAGCACAGGTCCCACTACAGGACGTCAGGCCCTCATGCCACCCTCATGGAGTCTGTTTCTGAGTTTGGTCAGAAACATGCACATGAGTAGCCCGCTGGAGGTCATTTTGTAGGGCTCTGGCAGTGCTCCTCCTGTTCCTCCTCGCACAAAGGAGCAGATACCGGTCCTGCCGCTGGGTTGTTGCCCTTCTACGGCCCTGTCCAGCTCTCCTCGTGTAATGGCCCGTCTCCCGGTATCTCCTCCACGTTCTTGAGACTGTGCTGGGAGACACAGCAAACCTTCTTGCGAGGGCACATATGGATGTGCCATCCTGAAGGAGCTGGACTACCTGTGCAACCTGAATGGGCTGCAGGTACCGCCTCATGCTACCAGTAGTGACAAGGGCACTAGCAAAATGCAAAACTAGAAAAAAATCAGTCAGGAAGGATAAGGAGAGAAATAGTCTGTGGCCACCACCTGCGAAACCATTTACTTTTTAGGGGTTGTCTTGCTGTTGCCTCTCCTGTCCATCTGTTGTAACTTTCATTTGCACCAAAGCAGGTGAAATGGATTCACAATCGTTTATGCTTCCTAACTGGACAGATCGATATCCCAGAAGTTTAATTGACTTGGTGTTATACGGTGTTGATTAAGTGTTCCCTTCATTTCTTTGAGCAGTGTAGAATTGAGAATTTTGAAAGTGTGCACTGTTTTACTGTAACACTTGTACATTTACATAATTTACATGCTGTTGCAAAATGTAATGAAAAAGCATGTGGTTTGATTTGATTGTCACAATTAAATTTTTTTACAACAAGGAACAAAACCAGGACAAAAATGCTTTCATGGCTTATTTATTTAAAAAATCAGCACATAACATACGCCCTCCAAACACTCATAATACATACCAATTTTAGACACGCATGGGGGTGCATCTCCCATCATAAACTGGAAAGTTTTCTAGCATCAGGGCTCATTTCCAAAGTCTGAACACTTCATTAAAAGTACCAATTCCTTTAGAAGGGGTCAACATACTTTAAATTATTTTTCAATCTTTTGGATATTTCATACGCATATGGATATTTCATGCTTTTATAAGTTATAAGCAAAGTAAAAGTGAAGCTTTGCAGCACTTTGTACAGTCCAGTGAACCATAATTATACATATACATTTCCCCATAATTAATATGGCACATATTACTCTAAAGATTACATTTTCTTCAGCATATACCATTTCCCAGTGCTTGTGAAATGGAAGATGGAACCACAAATTTGTTTCACATTATGAAACTTTTTTTCCTGTTTTTATTTTTTTAATCTCTCCTTATGGCAAAGGCATGTAATGTTTTCATTTTTAAAAAGTAACGCATTGTAGCAGTTTAATGACTCCTCTAACCAACAGGATTATTAAATTATCCAGATAACAGTGAGAACAATAAGGCTGTATAGTCATATTAGTGAGATTCCTGTTGATGAAAACGCACTACTAGAAACTGGTTTAGGAGTGTGATTTAGTCATACATATTGTTAGCTGCTGAAACTGAATAAAGGTCATTTCATGGTTCTCTGGTTAACTTGCTTATCCTGCTTCGAGGAATACCCCCCTGGAGTGCGTATGAAATATCCATTTACATTTTTCTGGGTTCATTTCAATTCCTTACCAACTTTGTCCATTAACTAAAGTTCATTTAATAAGCTTAATTTATGGAACAATACACTTACTCACTGTTCACTCAACTTTTTTCCAGGGACCCTGATGCCATTGACCTTATTTTTTCCTTTTTGTCTCACCATGATTTTCAAAGTCCTTTCTTCAAGTATGGAAAAGTGTGGATGACTGCACGGTGAAATGTGCAGGTCTCCGACAGGTTCATTTGATGGAGGCCATGATCTTGATGTACTGCAGAGCGCTGTGCGCGGCATCGTTGTGTGCATTGCCGCAGGAGATGCCCGTGCCATGGCAAACGGTGACCGGTATGGTGGACAGTTCTGCCAGGCACTGGTACTGTCCATTCACAGTCAGCTCATCTGCCAAACAAAATCCGCAGGCACTCGCACATCAAGTTTCTCTCCAACAACCTTCAGCTCACACTACAATAGCTACTTACAATTCAGTAAACTTAAGTGTGTAAGTGGACTGGTACACTAGCATGTTATTACTGGTTGATGATTCACAGTGAATAGTGCAAAGTCTTGCACTAGATTCACGCCGATTGTTTTACCGGTTAAAAGTGTAGTCATATGGTTAAATTAGTTACAGTTGTGTTAAAAAAAAATAGCAGTACAACATCAGTAACCTGATGGACCACTGTTATAAGTAGTAGTGATATTTCTGCATGGCAAATAATTTACTTGTAGATGTAGGCGTGTAATAGAAAAACAACAGACCCAACTGTCATGACATGCACGCTGCTTGTTCTGAGTAATTGACTCATTCGTTGAAAGGGGCGTGTTCAAAATAATAGCAGTGTGGAGTTTAATTAGAGAATTAATTCATTCAGTAAAAAAACAGGTGTCATTAATTGTCCTTTATTAAGGAAGAAGGGAAGCAAATGTTTCACACATTGTTATAAAATATATTTCCTTCTGAATTGCTAAGTAAAATGGGCCGTTCCAAACATTGTTCGGAGGAACAACGTAATTTGATTAAAAAGTTGATTGGAGAGGGGAAAACGTATAAAGAAGTGCAGCAAATTATAGGATGCTCAGCTAAAAAGATCTCAAATGCTTTAAAATGGCAACAAAAACCCGAAACACGCGGAAGAAAACGAGCAACTACTGTTAAAACGGATCAAAGAATAGTCAGAATGGCAAAGATTCAGCCAATCATCACCTCCAGAAAGATCAAAGATGATCTAAAATTACCTGTAAGTGCTGTTACAATCAGAAGACGTTTGATCCTAGCTAAGCTATCAGCAAGAAGCCCCCGTAAAGCACCATTGTTGAAAAGAAACAGCATGTGCAGTACGTCAGACGACCCCTGGGTACTGAATTCAAGCCACAGTACACTGTGAAGACAGTGAAGCATGGTGGCGCAAAAATCATGGTATGGGGATGTTTTTCATACTACGGTGTTGGGCCTATTTATCGTATACCAGGGATCATAGATCAGTTTCCATACATCCCATACATCAAAATACTTGAGGAGATTATGTTGCCGTATCCCGAAGAAGAAATGCCCCTGAAATGGGTGTTTCAACAAGACAACGACCACAAACACACGAGTAAGCGAGCAACATCTTGGTTCCAGACAAAAAGGATTGAGGTAATGGAGTGGCCAGCTCAATCCCCCGACCTCAACCCCATTGAAAACTTGTGGGGTGACATTAAAAATGCAGTTTCTGAAGCAAAACCCAAAATTCACAGGAACTGTGGAATGTAGTTTGTACATCCTGGGCTGAAATACCTGTTTCTAGGTGCCAGAAGTTGGTTGACTCGATGCAACGAGGATGCGCAGTAGTTATCAAAAACAATGGTTATGCAACTAAATATTAGTTCAGTAATTTAAAGTGAAGTTAAATCTTGAAAAATGTCTTCAGTTTATACAGTAAGAGTTTGGAGAAAAATTGTCGACACTGCTATTTATTTATTTTTTTTAACAGATTAATATTCCTTTTCTTTGCTTCCTGTAAAAGAATAACGCAGACTTGATAATTTGTTAATGCTTTGATTTGGAATTGAATGTGTAATGTTTCCACTACATGTGAAATATGGAACTTAAAGCTATTAAAAAATATTTGCACTTTATTCACTTTTTTTAACACACTGCTATTTATTTGAACACAACTGGTACATTCTGTAATGAGGATGACACAATCGTTGCGGGCCAACAGTACAGCAGGCAGCTCACCAATGTCGAAGTAAGTGACTTCAAAGCCCTGCTCCTCAGATAGCTCCAACATCATCTGCACGTAGTCTGTGTTGGGAATGCTGAGCGGATTTCTTCTCAGAATTGAAATATTCTCTCCCGAAGACGTTCGCAAACATTCCAGCCTCAAAGTAGGCCTTAGTGTCTGAATGTATAAACACATCAGGACATTGACACAAACTGTATATGCAATAAATAACGACAAAGGACATTTCTGTAGATAAGAGCACTGACATAGAAAGCAGAATAAAATGTGCCACTCCAGCATGTCAAACTAATAAAGTCAGAAGAAGGTGGAATTTTACAGACCCATGGCATATCAGGACAGCCGGACAGCGCTTGGAGCTTTGCAGCCATTTTCTCTGCAGCGTCTCGCTTGGCAGTCTTCTTGGAATGTCCTATTCCTACAGTAGATCAAAGCTCTTAATACAATTTTGTTAAACTGACACTAGATGAAACGAACCCATCTCTAGAGACGTTTTTTTTTCATATGCAGGCATGTAAGGCTAGGATAAAAAAACAACACATACAACACATTCTATATTAAATATAGATAAATGTTAGGATAGGCCTGAATATTAGGTGCATTTATTCCATTTTAAACAATACACATGATGGTGCCTAAATGCTGAAAAGAAAGTTGTGTGAGAAGATTGGAGACAAGGCTGACTCCTGCTTTTTCCTCTCCTCATTTTTTGTATCTTTGGTTTTGGCTTTCAACCATGTTCTGATGGACCACAAAGTCAAGAACGCGGGCTGGTCCTTGTTGTTGGTGGTAAGCACTCCTCAGCAAGCACCTTCCCAGCAACACTGTAGCACATCCACATTAGCCTTGAACATTCCTACTTGCATATTCTATGCATTCTTATCTTTAGGTTACATGTAGTTAATCTAGCTTCATTTACCGCAAGACAATGATATTTACGAATTTGATTGTAGGCTAGGTTGTAATGCAAGCGAGTCCTTTTCAATTCAACACGCTTTTTGACCGCATTGACACAGATTTGAATGAGAATTGGCATGCTGATTTGGTCTTATAAGAAAAATGTACAACTTGTAATTCACACAAAATGACACTTGTCCCAGATCGTTAATCGCAGCGATATGGGCTAACAAAATTTTGGGCTAATGAGTGCGCACCCATGACTTTCACAGAGAGTTCAATAGGAAAATGAGTCAGGAGTAACGACCCTTAAAGTGATCCATCCATATCTACTGTATATCTGGCAGCAGAGTGATGGTTTGACGCTCGTTTGATACCTCATACTCGATGACTTACAGCCATTTAGCCAACCATGGGTTCCATACTATTTCCGTGTAATTTACAGTTTAATCTAGTCCCAACCCCCAATTCCCATAGAGATTCATTCAAATGCAGAGAGGATATAGTACCACTTGTACGAAAAATAAGATATTAGTAGTCTTTTGATATCCTTTTATACCCAGTCATGATAACACCTGTTTACCTGTGGAGTGTTCCAAACAGGTGATTTTTGCCCGTCCCAAACTTTTTTGGAATGTGTTGCAGGCATCAAATTCGGAATTAGTTTATATTTACAAAAATCAATAAAGTTGATGAGGTAAAACATTACATTTCTTTGTACCGTTTTCAATTAAATAGGAGAATTTACAAATCACTACTTTCTGCTTTTATGTGCATTTTACATACGTAATTCAATTCAATAGCAATAGCAATAGCAACTACTGAGAATTTGTCACTACAACACCATCAATTGGCAGTAGGAAAGAGGCCGCCACGCCGCCACGCCTCCAAGCCCTGACCGTGAATCCAGCTCGCCCGAGGCTCACCCTGGGAGCGGCGGCAAATTGCCGCTCTCTCAGGCACCGGCCATACCCGGATTTTGCAGGACCGGGGATTGAACCCCAAATCCTCTGGGCGCAACCGCACAAACTGAAAGTCTGCGTCTTTGTCCACTGCACCACTGCGGTGCCCCTGGTCCAGGCTTGGGACGATGGTATCGATTTTTCTGTTTTTAATTCTTAATATAAAAATACAAATTTCGCCTCTCATTCTCTGTTTTTAATACATTTTCTACTCTACCATGCATTTACAATGTAACGTATCGTCTGCGTCTTTTCCCTGGGTTGAGCAAAATCACGCTGATAGCCTACTTTCTGTTAGACCACAGTGCAACTAACTATATAATTTAATTCAGGCCTAATTAAACAAATTATATTTTGCATTCAATAGTGCTATTGATAAACTATTGTTCAGTCTAGAACAAAGTGTAGGCTTAGCCTACGGAGTGGTGAGCTGTAGCCATATATCCCTCAACAGCCTTTTTATTCTAACAGCACAACAAGTCTGACTCGGGGCATGGAAACAAATATAGCCTAATATTGTACAATCT
This sequence comes from Ilyophis sp. 1 JC-2022, assembly GCA_022702515.1. Taxonomy (NCBI): domain Eukaryota; kingdom Metazoa; phylum Chordata; class Actinopteri; order Anguilliformes; family Synaphobranchidae; genus Ilyophis; species Ilyophis sp. 1 JC-2022. The sequence continues at coordinate 61,936,855 of CM040397.1, read as the reverse complement.
GACTGTAGACTAATGAAAAATATTATCAGAGAAATAAACTAGATTGGATGAAAAGGTGGCCGCTATAGTCCTATATTGCTATAAGACAGAAGAGGGCACAGAAAGGCTTAGGGAAACTATAGCTCCTGAGCGCTGACCATCTCGTTGGACAGCGGCCAGGTGAGATAAATAGCCTCTACTAGCTAATATAAAAATATAAAATTGTAAAATCTGTTTTATCTTATTCTTTACTATATTTGGACAAAATAGTGAATACAATTAGCAATGGTATGCCATAATAAGTAAGCAAATAGCCCCGCCCCCGCGCACCCCTCGATAGAATCGACCATTGGCGATGGCTAGAGGGCTCGATGGGATGATGCTGTTGGCACAAGCCAACCCTGGTCGTGGCTTTTTGATTGGTTGCGGAGATATCATATCAGCTGGAAGATACCTTTAATATGATATAAGCAGTGTTGGGGAGTAGTGAACTACATGTAGTTAAAGTAGTAGTTTAACTACATTTTGCAGTAGCTTGCTGATAGTTCAACTACATTCATATTTGCATAGTGATTCAAGTAGTTAAATTACTTTTTTGCCATTTTTTGTGTAGTTAACTACTGAAACTACAGACTACTATTTTGGTAATGATTTTTTAAATTTATTTTACCATTGCTTCTTTACTGTAATTGAACCACTTTGACCAGCCCCGCTTTTATCCTAACCGCTGTGAAGGCATGCCCAGGCAATGCATTCATCAGGCAGCCACCACCACACACTTGACTTTTGTGTAGTGCGTGTGCAAAAGGGCGGGCGTTGCTCAGTGCTCACACAGAGACAGCGTCATCATGGATAAACCTCCCGAATCTCAGCCTGAGGAAGAATCACCATGGCCATACTTAAGCAAATACATAACACTGACTAGCTCCACCAACAAAACCTACGTTTTTACTTGTGAGCTATGCAAGACGAGTAAATACACTCTCTACAGCAAAGACGTCAAACACAAATCTAATAACACATATAAAGGTGAGTGTATTAACATTGACTTTGCTAGCCAATTTAGCGAAGTTTAGATAAGTTAGCCACATGAAATTACAAAAGCAAAGCTGACATTCCTTGCACTTTCCCATGAATAGTGGGGTATTTTATTTTTTTGGTTTATGTATGACCTGTGAACAAGCGGGTAATTTTTGCAAAAAACTCCATTTATCTGGCATTTTTTGCTGGCATGTGACTTTTTTGTATTATTTTTCATATCACATGTACATTGTCAATTTGATATGTTTTTTTATTTTTTACAAAGTAGTTTGAACTACTTTTTCTAAGTAGCTTTAGTTAACCAAACTAGATTTCTCCCTCGGGAAGCTTTGCTGTAGTTCAACTAATGTAATGGAGATACAGGTCAAGGTCCTGGGTACGCGCTCATTAGCCCAAACTTTGTTAGTCCATATCGCCAAGATTAGCAATCTGGGACAATTAGCAATTTTGATTCCAGGGGTTTCTTATAAGACAAAATCAGCATGCCAATTCTCATTCAAATCCGTGTCGATGTGGTCAAAAAGCATGTTGAATTGACATGGACTCACCAATGTAATAAACTATACCTTTCTCATGTATTAAAAACCAAACCAAAAACATATCAAAAACATTGGAGCCATTAAAACCAAACTAACAATTCTATTAGATACTGATATCACTACAGACAATTCACCAACAAAGACAAATGGCGACTCACCGGTTTCTGACAAGGCCTCCATTCGGCAAGTTATGGTGAACTCTCTCTTGTGAGGTGGGCCTGCTTCCATGCAGACTGAGTATTCAGGGAGACGCCATCCCCGCTGCAGTGCCAATTCCTGTCGAGGTGCAGGTAGAATTCAGCAAGGGTCTAAGGCAGGGGTAGGCAACCCTGGTCCTGGAGAGCCGCAGGGTCTGCTGGTTTTTGTTGTTACTCGCCATTTAATTGATCAATTAAAGCAGTTGATTACACAGTTAACTCACCTCACCTGGTTTCTTTGGTCAAAGTAGTTGCTGTATTTAAGGTGAAAACAAAAACCAGCAGACCCTGCGGCTCTCCAGGACCAGGGTTGCCTACCCCTGGTCTAAGGTATCAAATGAGCCCCAAACCATCATTCTGCGGACAGGTTTTGGAGTAGACGTGGATGGATCACTTTAAGGGTTTCTTCTCCTGACTTTTTCCCCCCATAGAGTATAGAAAAATGAGTCAGGAGAAATAACCCTTGCCACTACTCCATATCTGGCAACAAAGTGATGGTTTTGGGGCTCGTTCGATAGCTCAGACCCTTTATGATTTACAGCCATTTAGCCAGCCATTTGTTCCATACTGTACCAGTGTCATTTACAGCTGAATCTAGTCTCACCCCCCAATTCCCATAGAGATCCATTCAAATGCAGAGAAGTTATAGTATCACTTGTAACAGTACATGAAAATAAGATATCGAGAGTGTTTTGATGTTGATGGGTCACAGACTTCAGGAAGTAACAGCATGTAAAGGATATGCGACCAAATATTAAATATGATACTTTAAAAATACGTTAAAGCAAAGGGTATGAATACTGAGGTAAATGAGAGATTTCAGTTTTTGATTTTTAATACATTTTCAAATATATCTAAAAACATGTTTTCACTTTGCCATTATGGAATATTGAGTGTAGATTGATGGACAAAAATGGCAATTTTATCAATTTTAAATTAAATCTACAACACAATAAAGTGTGTAATACGCGAAGGGGTCAGAATACTTTCTGAAGCCACTGTCGGTGTTATGAAAAACCAAAACATAGACTTGAAGGCAATGCCACAAACCAAATAGGTGAATACTTATTGACCAAAGAAAAGCAAAGGAAGGTGAAAATACTGAAACATTAGAAACATTGGGATGGCAGATATGCCATCTGCCAAGTTACGGCTTGTTGAGGCATACCCCATACCTATACAGCACTGAGAGTTTGGCACTTTTCAGGGTTTCCAACAGAAATAACCACAATGACCACAGACTCTCAGCCCTTAAAAACATTAACTTCTGCATGTTCTGACCTCATGTAACCACACAGAATGCAGGTAGAACTTCACACATCCACACAATAAAGCCCCAAAAGCTGTTTATTTTGCCAGTTTTCTTCTTCTTCCAATTCTTATTATTTTTCCTGCCTACATACCCTCAAAGAATAATTCTCCCCATTGGACAACTGCCTTTAATCCGCCTATCAGAAGCTGTTTAAAATTGCCTCGCCGCATCTACATGCTTCAGAGGCCATCTACATACTCCACAAACTGTGAAAGTGTCTGTAGCTTTGTGGTTATGGTGTTGCGCTACCATGTAGCAGATTGTCAGTTTGAGTCTCACCTGATCCTAACATTTATTTTTGACGCACACAATGTCGGGTAGGCTACCGCAAGACAAAAGGTAAGGTTTTAAAATGTTCGCTGCTGCTACAGATTTCTCTACAATCCACAAACAGACAGTTATACAAAGAAACATCATTTACAATAAAAAAAGAGGATGAATAAATAAATGCAGATAAAAGAAATTTGTATTTTGACCTAGAAAATAGCCTGTATAGTACCTTTACAAACCTATCCAGACATGTCTGCTTTGTTAATGTAGCCTACTGTACGTCTGCAGGTCAGATGATGCCAAATACATTTTAGTACTAATTTTCTTAACATAATAATAGCCATGTTATTTGCGAATAGAATTTTCTGAACACAGGAATGTCTAGGCTCTGTAGGACCACACAGGTTTCTATAGAAATCCAAATAAATACATAATAATAATAATAATAATAATAATAATAATAACAACAATACATTTTATTCATACTGTGCTTTATATAGACCCAAAGCACTGGATGCAGACAATTGTTCAAACATACCCTATAGTGTAGTAATTTTTCTTTTTAATTTCTAAGTGCTACACATTTTAATTAGATTATTTCCACTATAAATTATTCTCCTTTCACAGTTTAATGTGGCACGGTGTTTAATTGACCACATTTTCTTGAGATGGTCAGATGAAAAAACACAGGGCCAAGTTGCATTAAATTATTTAAGAAAGTTTAGATAGCACTGCTTTGGAATAGAGGTAGTTTAATTAGTGTGAGCTACGATAGGCAATATTGTTTGTTGTAACTTGGCCACATTTTGATATCAATACTTTAAAAGGCGGGCCTAGTTTTTGCAAGATAAAACGTATTCATCCATTCCGTTATTTCAACAATTCTGAAATAATATTGCATGTCGTAAGAAACTGGTAGAAAAGCATCTTTGTGCTGCCCTCTGACGGTTCAAACTCTCTTTCTGCTCCCCGCACTGCCCCCGCCCCAATCGTGATGGCAGAGTACCTCTTTGGAGGTACTACTACGTCAGAGTACTCAAGTGACTACGTCACACTGGTTTTGTAAGTAAATTCCCGATTCATTTAGAGCGTAGACATCAACTAAAACTTACTATTAATATAAATATAGTAGAGTATATTTTACGTTTCAGTATTTTTTTGTGAATAAACCAGCGCTGCCGCTGTTTAAAAACTCGTAGCGTTGTCTCCAAACGTTGTCATATAACGTTAGCCAGTAGCCCACAGATCCGTTTTTAAACACTTTTTTCTAACGTTAGCTAGCTAGCTTGAAGGACTAAAAACTAGAATTGCTTTATGTGGTTAACCGTAGAGTAGTTCCTGACCTTGTCAGACGGGCTTCCCAACTTAGCAAGCAAACGGTAGCTCGTATTCAGTGGCAGCACAGCCAAAAATGTCCAGACAAGATGATATCTGATTGGTCGAGAACCACCCATGCGTTGCAGTATTGGATATGTAGTCTGTTAAAGTGGACTACAAGACGAACTACAACCATTAATCCATTACTTAAAAAAAAAAAAATTGGAACATGCGATATATGGTCTATATCCTTATGCCACAGGGAATTTACTTCCGAAACCAGACTCCGCCCATGTCTGAGGTACTCACTTGAGTACTCTATATGGATATTTGTTGTCGCCTACAACGGAAACAACCGGCACCTGATTGGTTAGACCCACTAGACCTTTCGTTTCAGCTCCACATTTTTAAACCGGAACAATGTGGCGTCCTGTTCATAAACTCTGTTATTTCACCTAAATAGTCCACTAAAATACATTTCTGAAAATATTTGAGGTGAGAAATAGGCCATGCAGTTGTTCAATCTTGATTCATATTTGATCTGCAAGGTCTAGTTTAACAGTTTGATTCGAGTTATACAAAATTATTTGTACATTGTACATTCATTTATGCAAATGAGGATGGACACAAATCCTCCACCTCTCTTGGTTTTTTTTTTTTAACGTTGAAAATGTTTTTTTGTTGAGATTTACTGAAAATACACTAAAGAACACAGCCAAGAATGTTCCTCCATCTTACATTCTCAAACTTTATTGATTTTTTAAAATATCTTAACTTTCAACTAAATGTATAATTATATTTGCGTAGTAAATAACATCACAAATATGTGCACGAAGGCTTTTCCGACTGGTAAAGAGTAGCTGTAGTGTCCCGTGAATACATAATTGAATATGCATTTGTAATCCAAAGCACTCGGTTACTCTTAATGTGTCATTAACACACTTCATAACGGTCCATAATTACTGTGGGAGATATTATACGTTGCTTTTCTGATTTTAAGTCATTTTCAATTCCTTGTGATGTGCAATGCATTACATTGTTTAATCCTTGCAATCTGCCATTTTTCCCCAAATATTGTGAGACTGTAAAATGAAAAGAATATTTATAAAAATGCATTATTAATCACTTAATTACCTGCAGAATCCCTATAGGATTATGTTGATTGCGCGGCTCCACTGCAACACCATTATCCTCATTCTTTGGGACGGGACCACTGCAGGAAAAAGCAGAAGGCTGTAATAAAGCCACACATTGACAAAGCCATCATCAGCTGTTTAGATTTATGACTGTGAAACAAGATGCTCCAAACTCACTTCCGTCCAGGCTCAATTTCTAAAATGTTCAGGGCTGCTTCAGCGGCCTGGTGCTTTGCCGCTTTTTTACTTGGCCCCTGACCTGTAGTTTGAAGATAGAAACAAGGCTCTAGCACTCCCTGAACAAGCACAGCCCTGACAGTAAGTTGTTGAATTGATAATCAGGGGTTTCCAGGTTGGACTGCTTGGTCGAGCACTGCCATATAAGGAAAGTACTTAACCTGAACTAAATCAATAAAATTTCAGATTAGTCAATGGATTTGTAAAAATTGTGGGTTGGCCAGTTCGCCGGGTAAAAAAATAATGTAGGCTAATGTAAAACAATAATTATAATAGGCCAACTATTGTAATTCATAGGCCAACTATTGTAAGTCCAGCTAAACTGTCCATCAGAGCACTGCTTCTCAGAAACATGACGTACCTGTGCAAGTAATATCTCCAATTGTGACGTTGAAAACGAAACTAGGGTTGTGGGCTTCTCCTTCAGCCTTTTCCATGACATACACGGGTAAGTTTCCAATCTTTGTGCCATATTCGTGAAGAGTTTGAATGGGAGTTTTTGCAGGGCAAGGAGAAGGCGGTTCTTTAGAGCCCAAGCTGTGTGCGGAAATAAAATAGCAAACATAGCTGGCAATCATGAAACGTGTTCGTTGGTCAGCGGGATAGTAAACTTATCGTCTGGCTAGCTAATAACAAACGGCTATCAATATTTAATTGATGATTTACACATAGTAGCTAAAAGTCAAGTAGATGCTTTTGCATTGAACCTACAGATCTAATTTACCTAAACTAACGTTAGCTAACTAACGTAAACATTAACCAACAGTCATAGTAGCTTGTAACGTTACCAGAATTTCACGACAGACATAATCATTAGCTAATGGTATGAGCGCTAATGAATTGATCCTTACACACAGCCTTCACAGTGATCACCATGGTGAAGTTCAGTGTTAAATACTAAGTTAGCAACGCGTAATATCAGCGTAAATAAATGCTGGGTTATAATTTTATCCGGTAGGCACGCCGTATGTCTGAATCGATAGCTAGGTCTTGGAGCGACATAAATGACGGACGGACCAGGAATTACTGTTAACTGGAGTCCTTGCAGCAGCAGTAGGAAAGCCGTCTTGAGACATGACCAGTTAACTAACTAGCTAGCCGCCGCAACGTTGTGTTAAAGATTAAATTCTGGACGGTGGGACCATAGAACCCACCCGTCTCCCAGATACACAAATATCGACACTAGCGACACAGAACTATGTAAGATAGTTCATAGCTCATAGTTCTATGACACTACTGCGTTCAGTTGTGCGGTATAGCTTCCGGGTGAAATTGATTTGCGTGACCGTTTAAAATAAAGTGCGTAGCCACATTAACCTGAACATGAATTTGAATTATGTCCTGTTTTTTGCGCACATCGAATGGAAATATAATGCAATTGCCAATTTGCATTTTCATTAGAATTTTTATGCGGAGAGCCGAAGTCGTTACGTCACTAACAGGCTGCTCTGTTCCGGAAGAGAAATTTCCCCATTCATTTTCCCAAGGGGCCAGCTCAAAGATTTTAGATATATGACAAGATACGCAACTGGCGCTTTTCCCCATTGGTTTTTTTGTCCGCACAAAGTGATCAGGCATGCGCAGTAGTGTTTTCACTTAGCTTAGAAACTAAAGTTACATAACGTATACTTTAGAGTGGCGCGCATCTGACTGGCGCTAGCCGGATTTAAAGTTGGTTTTCGTTGGATAGTCAAAACCATAACGGGTTACAAGTAGTAGTACTGGGTCCTGACAACCAAGGCATATATAATCTGAAAAGAAAAGGGAAACTTTTGATTTCGTCTGTCTGATAATGACCCGTTTAGCGAACTGTTTTGTAAAAACTCAATTGACCGCCAGTCATTCAACGAGCGCCTGTTGTCTGTCTAATAAAGTCCAAGTGCGGACGTTCCAGCCCCGAAGTTGGACCTCTTGCTCTGCCTACCCTCTTTGGCCAGCGTTCTGCTCTCAACCTCAGCACCGGATATAATGTCGCCCTCTGCTGCTCAAAAAGCCCGTTTCCCCATTGGGCTCCATTCATTTTTGACAGCAAATTAAAAATATTTACATTAATATAATGATATTGACTCTGTGCATTATATTTCTTTAGAAAATCACTTATAATTTTTCCGAAGTAATTTTTTTGGTTCTTACCACACAGACAAAGATATGATTTTTCTTTTGTATTATTTATTTTGGCCTATATGCGCCTTCCTCCTTGTACATGTGACTTGACTGGACACAACTGCGCATGTGAGATGAGCGCAAAATTAAAACGTCCTGGTTCGGATGTGTTCCCCGTTGGTTTCCATTGGCATCATTGTCTCTACATTATATACAGGTGCAGCTCAAAAAATTAGACACTGAATTTCGGTTTTCATTAGCTTTACAAGAAATAAAGGCTTGAAATATTTCACTCTATGTGTAATGAATCTATATAATATATGAGTTTCACTTTCTGAAATGAGTGACAAAAAATATTGAACTTTTTCACGATATTCAATTTTTTTGAGCTGCACCTGTATACTCTAAGGCCGTGACGGAATACGACCCCTGTTCCCTGTCCACTGTCCCCTGTCACCTCACTTTGCAAGCAAGAAATCCCGCAAAACTCTTTCCAAACTAGTGAGGAAGTTGTTCATAATATTAGATTTTTTTAATTGAGAATATTAATCAGTTAACATATGACGATTGTTACAAAGTGTAGATTATGAATGAAGATAGAATTAACAAAAATAAAAAAGAGTATTTTGTAATATGAACCTATCTTATACCATATACGCTCTATGTCTTTTATGCTTTTACTTCCAGGTTACTTACTGAAATTGTCGGATGAGTGCACCGTTCTGCAGATGAGTGTGCTCCTGAATTCCCTCAACGAAACCCCAGAAATAAGGGGTTCATCCTGGTATTTTAAGTACCCCCATTTGTGAGAAAAAGTCGTCACTCAAAAGCTTTTTGACAAAATAGACTCAAATATGCCCCCCCAAAAGGGTGTAGGGATCGTATTTGGACACGACCTAAGCCAGTGATTCTGTGGTATGCGAGAGGTCTCATTTAATGGTTAAAAAATATTAAAATTAAAATATTAAAATTAAAATATTAAAATTAAAATATTAAAAATATAATTAAAATACAATTAAATTAGAATTAAAATAATATTTGAATTAAAACTATCATTCAAATGAGAAATGAAAAACATTTTAATAATGTTATAACTAAATTTTAGCCTTTCCTGTAATATTTTGATTGACAGCAGGCTACGTAGCCATGTTCATGGCGAGCGGTGGTCGTAGCGCGTACGGTGTCTCTGTACAATTGACTTTCATCCTGTCAGTAAACTGCCAGTTTAGCTAGATAACTAGTTCAGATAAACTGAAAATGGATGGTTAAAAAAATGTCCTTACAACTTGGCTCAAAACAGGAAGAAAGAAAAATGAGGGTCGAGAGGACAGTGAAATTTCAGACAGCCCTGTTGAAACTGATGAAGTGGATACAGTTATCAGTGGACCGAGCACAAGTAGTAGGGTTTTGTTAACAGAAGCAGGCGCACCCTTCTCATTGATTATGTAGCCTAAGTAGCCCTTCAACCTGTCGATGAAGCCTACACCCACAGATAGTATCTTTTAACATTATAAATTTTACCGGGGTAGGCCTATTTAGCCTAAATATTGGTCATATTCTTTTTGTAATTTAATATCGTATTGAATGTGTAGGCACTTTTCATATTGTTTATTTTGCAGGTGTGTATTTAAATGTCGGTCATTGGTGGTGGTACGCGGAGACCCTAGTATTTTCTTAAGTGGTACGTGGTGTAAATAGTTTGAGAACCACTGCTCTAAGCATTTTCCCCATTGACTTCTCTGCTACTGACAGATACAGGGGGTGGACAAAATATCAGAAAATGGCTTTAACTCTGAAGCATCTAAACCACAATTACAAAAGCATCTACACTGTTGATTCCTATTAATTTGAATGCTAATTAGCAGCATGTGTCTGCTTAAAATAGGTCTAACCAGCAGCACTTTGCTAGGTAAGTTTCCAAAGCAAGATGAGGATACTAACAGAGGGGCCAAATAGTTGGTGCCCGAATTGCAGGCGCATCGGTCACAAAAACGGCAAAATGATTTAAGGTGGCAAGGGGAACAGTCTCAAAAATTATGACAACATATGCCCAGCACCAAAAAACAGTATCAGCCAAAAATAACTGGCCCCAAGTCAAAGCTCTCTGACAGGGACAGACAGACACTTGGTAGGATAGTTGCTAATAACTACAGAACTTCAGCTCTAAAAATCACCAGAAAATTGAATCAATCCATATCTGAACCAGTCTCAACAAAAACAGTACATCGTGAGCTTCACAAAGCTGGTATTTATGGCAGGGCCGCCATTCAGAAACCATTTGTATCCAAAGCTAATGCACAAAAACGCATAACATGGTGTAACAAAGAATACAAAACCTGGACCCCTGAGCAATGGAGAAAAGTGAGTCATCTTTTAATACATCTGGACGGGTTTATGTTTGGAGAAAGCCTAAGGAGGCATTCAATCCACAATTTCTGTTGCCAACTGTTAAGTATGGTGGTGGTTCTGTAATGGTATGGGCAGCCATTTCATGGGATTCATTTGGTCCAATGATTGCTCTCCATGGACGTGTAAACAATATGAAACCATTTTACAAGACCAGGTGCACCCTTTGGTGCAAATACTGTTCCCTCATGATGACCCCATATTCCAGCATGATAACGCCCCCACACACGTAAAATGCCTTTCCTGGCCTGCACAATCACCAGATCTAAACATAACTGAACCTTTCTGGGAAGTTCTGGAGCGCAGAGTGCAAACTAGATTTCCACCCCGGAATAACGGTCAGGAGCGGAGGAGTCGCGCCCTCTTTCCTACTACCGACTGACGGGGTTGTGCAGCAGCGATTCTCTAACGGTTACTACACGGGGGGAATTGAATAGCATAGGGTTCAATTTGTTACGACTGAGTACTGGACTGGACCCAAATGCAAGACTGAGACAGAACTCGATGCAAAACTCCACAAGGGAGACTTTATTACACCAGATTACCCACACAGGGGCGCAGACAGGCAGGAAACAGGCTTGGGCAAAGCAGGAGCAGGGCTGGACTGGGACGTGCAAGGCAGGCAGGAGAACCGTAGCTAGGCTGGACGGGAGCAGGTAGGACCGGGTCAGGCTGGACAGGCAGGAGAACACGACAGGACTAAACACAGGAACGAGGTGCAGGCAGGGAACAGACAGGAATCAAAAGACTGTAAAGTTTAAAAATATATATATTTTGATTTATAAAAAATAATTTCCCAATACATTGAAACTAAGTCCCAATACATTGAAACTAACACAAACACGGGTACAAACCAAACGATCCAATCAAACCATATTGCCAAGCACTTACTTATTTAACTATCAAGATATTGCCTATGCCCAAAACTCACATTTCTCATGCAATACTTGACAGAACACTTACATTATATCCACTAATCCCAATACAGCAAACTCATCCCCACAGTATTTAAACACAGTCCCATTAAAAAAGCCCAACAAATTCCCCATTAAATACAAATATTTATCACACAACAACAGCCAACAATCCCACACTATGAACATCCTTCTCATACCCTCCCACTTACACAATTAATCTCAAACCCATCCCATTCTTAACAAAAGTCACCAAATCAATCATTGTTGATATTACTCAACCAAGCATATTGTCCAGGAATGCAACCTTGTTTGCCGCTTGTTCAAGTGGAAACACCAGGTCGTCATTGTCCTCTGGAGACAATGGAAACAACGTGTCAAAGTCCAGGCTGGCCTATTTCTCACCATGCCCTTATTCTCTTGAACTGGCTCAGTCCCTGGGCTTCTCCACCTTTTATGGGTAAGGCCCGACCAGCTCTGGAGTGCTCTCACCCAAAGCCTGGCCTCCATCTAAAGAGACCCCAGATCCGCTCTGCTCCTTCAGAACTCCGTCCCGTGCCTTGTGCTTCGGCAACGCCTCAGACACACTCCCCCCATCCGCACTGGAAGAAAAGGCTTTCGTCTTTCCAGATCTTCCACTTCACATCTCACAGTATTTCTCAACCGCACTCTGTGGGCCGACACACCTCCCTCTGGAGTTGGGCTGGAAAGCAATATGCCAAGCACAAGGCAGGGCACAAGACGATCTGGCACAGAACAAAGAAACTGGGGAGACTATATGCCAGATTACTGACAAGACAACGAGGAACAGGTGAGACAAGAACACTTGAGGAAACACAATTCAGGTGCGGGGAAGTGGAGACACAAAATGGAGGGAGAGAGGGATAACACAGAATGGAATACACATAAAAATGGGAAACCAGGAAATCGGGACAGAGGCACGGGACAATTGACTACCAAATTGGGAGAAAAAAGAAAAAATCTGAATTTTTTTTTTTTTTAAACGTAGCTGAACCAGCCTCGCTACCAATATAGAAGGTGCAACCCCATAGAGTTGAAATGAGGACGCCCACCTTTTCAGTGTGGATCATTGCCATAGACTGTAGACATCACCCATTTACGTTCCATGGGCTTGTGAAAAGAGTTTTGAAACAGCGGAAGTGTTATGTTCCAGACTCAGAGACCCAAATGCAGACAAGGATAATGCAGAAACCTTGTTTAATTCCAGTCCAGTGTCAAAAGCCAGGCAATCAAGAATATCCAAACGAGATCCAAAATCAAAGTCAGAAAAACAAGCAAAGGTCAAAACCGGAAATCAAAGGGCTAAGGTACAAAAGGGCTAGGCTAATCAAACGTAGGTAAACACAAAAGAAAGTCAAAACCAGGAAATCAAATGGCTAAGGTACAGAAAAGGGCTAGGCTAAATCAGAATCAAAAACAAAGGGTGTCTCAGGAATTTCAGCTAATCTCTGGTTTTACGATAACAGGCTCAGGAAAAGTGATCAACGTTCGGACAGGGAAGAAACAGAATAGTGGGTCTTATATACACATAGGAAAGGGAGGAGTAACAAACGACGTGAGGTTAACACAGAGTGTGCTCAGTAATCACGAGAGGTGAAGTCTACGTACAAACAGCTGGAGCGAATTACAGAGATAGCTTAGGAACAGTTAGAAATGCGAGTACAAAGAGAAAGTGGAGAAGCTGGTTAAATGTTAGTATCTAATTATAAGACAGACAGTTTAGTTGTTAGTATACATCCATGTTAATTTGTTTAGTAAAGTGCACGTAACTAATAAAGCACCCGAGTGATTGTTAGCGCGAGTTAGTAATATATACAATTATACACGGAAAGGAAATCAGAAATTAGCAGAAAACGAAACTTCGAAAATATAGCGTTAACCCACGAAAGCTCCCGAAGTCACCAGAATAGTGCATGCACGAGACTGGGTAAACAAACACACAGATGAGACTCGGACAACCCACGAACAGAGGGGAATGCAATGATGAAATGAACAATAATAATACAAACAGACAGATATACAGAATATAACAGGAAGTGCTGGCTTGTACAAAAATTGGAGCTGAGGGACCCTTATATGGTCATTATGTCTGGCCAGGTCTAGTTTGTCCACTAAGTGAATGAGATACTAGTGACGCACTGACGTAATGGGAAAGGAACTGGACTTGTAACCAAAAGGTTGCAGGTTCGATTCCCAGGTAGGACACTGCCGTTGTACCTTTGAGCAAGGTACTTAACCTGAATTGCTTCAGTATATATCCAGCTGTATAAATGGATAAATGTAATAAGAAGTTGTGTAAGTCGCTCTGGATAAGAGCGTCTGCTAAATGTCTGTCATGTAATGTATGGCGTCAGGGCGAGTGGCTGCATAGAGTGAGAGCTCCTGGACAGGTCTATTATTTTCCCCAAATTAGTTAAGTTTTTCACATTTTGTCACAACCTAAATATGGATGGGGACACACAGCGAAGGACTAGATCCCAGAAACCTGAAAACAGTGAAAGAAAAGACAACTAACTCGGCATGGGTGAACACGAGGCCACAGATAACCTGCAAGCTAGCATCCGCGCCATACATGCTGAGGTAAAGGCTATCAGGTCGGATGTGAGGACGGAGCTAAACAACTTTCAAGACACCTTTTCCAAAGACATGAAAGAACATTTGGCAAATTTCAGAGAGGACCTCAACCACAAGTTAAGTGAAACTACCACTGACCAGAAAGACACGGTGGGCAGAGTGGAGGGGATGGAACAGCGGGTGGCGGACATGGAGGAGTGGAATACCGAAGCTAAAGAAGCACTATGCCAAGCCTTACGCAACCAGGAAAGCATTCAGGCAAAATTGACAGACCTCGAAGCTCGTTCGCGTAGAAACAATATACGCCTATACGGGATCCCCGAAGATACCGAGGGAGACAGCATGCAGGAGTTTATTGATAGTTTTATCAAGAAGGAGTTGTCCCTCCCCGACACTGAACTTGGCATGCAGCGCTGCCACAGGGCGCTGGGCACCAAACCGCCACGAGAAGCTAATCCCCGGTCTATTGTGATTTATTTCCTTGAATACAAGACCAAGGAGTTGGTTCTCCGCTCCGCATGGAAAAAGAGAGAAGTTCACTTGGAAGGGAAAAGAGTGTATTTCGACCAGGACTACCCCACGGAGACGCAGAAAAAGAAGATGGCATATGCCCCGGTCAGGAAACTACTGAAAGAAAAGGGCCTCCGCTTCCAGACACCACCACCGGTGAAACCCCGCATATTTTAAAACGGAGGCCCCGCCATCTACAATAGTGCTGCAGAGGCGACAGAAGATTTGAGAAGGAGGGGATTGATCAGGAAGAGCAACGGTAATGAGGGACCCGCTGCCCCGTCAGCCATGGAGAGGCTGAAAAAGCTCTCCTGGGAGATGGTGAGAGAGAGCACGCCCCGGAACAGAGAAGCGCAGCGAGAGAGGACAAGGCAAAGGCTCCAAGGATTTTGCTGTGACACCGGAGACAATGCATAATGTCTTTTTGGGGTGAAATAACCTACATCAATAACTGGACATTGTCATGGTAAGATCACCCAAATAGACATAATGGTAGTAGGCATATAGAAACTGAAAATAGCCGCTCGCAGCTTACAAAAACAAATTGTTGGCAATTTGTTAGCACTAGTAAAATTTTTAATTCTGAGGTTAATCAAACAGTTCAAATTAACATACCCTTTATGTCTGGGAGCCGAATAGATTTATTCTAATATACAAGTGCACTGAATTGTTGCATTAGGCTACGGCAACTATCAGCTTGCACTGGGAAGGCCCTTTGCAGACCGAAGGTTTTTCCTTTCCAACTGAGGTTCTACTTAAAGAAGAAACTTTGATTATGGAAGTCATTTTGTTTGAGTGTATATTTGTATTTTTTATGATTATTTGTCACTGTATATAAACATCGAACAAAAAGTTCGGAAATTTGTGTTTGGTAGATTATTTCTCTGTTGTAACAATGCTTCTTGGCAATACATTTTATACCGTTGGAAAGCCTGTTTATTTCCCTTTTAAATGGTGCCCCATTTGTAAGGAACATGCATTTGTGGGATGAGCAGCACAGCTAAGTATGTGGGTTGCGCCCATGTTAAATTTGCCAAATCTTCTCTGCCAATGCCAAACAGCTTATTCTGCTGTTGCTAGTGACTCTTGTTTGGTGTTGTTTGGTGGATTGGATGATTGAAGTCTATCAGTAACAAGGAAGAAACAAGACATATTGGCAATTTTACAATTTATTAATTTAACAAACAGTCAGGAGCCTCAGTAGCGTGTGGAAGAACCATACACAGCCACAACAGCCTGGCACCTCCTCCTCATGCTGGTCACCAGCGTGGTCACACACTGCTGTGGGATGGCATTCCACTCCTCAACCAGGATTTGTCGCAAGTCAGCCAACGTGGTTGTGTTGGTCACTCTAGCACGAACAGCACGCCCAAGCTGATCCCACAAGTGTTCAATTGGGTTGAGGTCAGGACTGTTGGCAGGCCATTCCATTCTCTCTACTCCCAAATTCTGGAGGTAGTCTCTGATAAACCCTGCTCTGTGGGGGCGAGCGTTGTCATCTTGGAGGATGGAGTTCAGTCCCAGACTGTGGAGATATGGGATTGCCACTGGTTACAGAATCTCATCTCGATATCTCTCTGCATTGAGATTGCCTCGTTTTTCCAGTGATGGAGATGCCGCCCCACATCACTGCCTCCACCTAAAGGTGTTACAGGCACCTGATTGTCAGCACCTGGGGGTACCGGAAGCTCAAAACAATAGCAGAGTCAATAGCAACAGCAGAATAAGCTGTTTGGCATTGGCAGAGAAGATTTGGCAAATTTTTCATGGGCGTAAGGAACATCCCACAAATGCATGTTCCTTACAAATGGGGCACCATTTAAAAGGGAAATAAACAGGCTTTCCAATGGTATAAAATGTATTGCCAAGAAGCATTGTTACAACAGAGAAATAATCTACCAAACACAAATTTCCGAACTTTTTGTTCGATGTTTAGTTATGTTAAAAGGTTAAGGTCCCCTTGGGTTTGCAATAAGACTAAATTAAAGGCATTTGATATCACATGCCTCAACAATAATATAGAATAATTACACTTAATGTCAACGGGTTACGAAACCCAATTAAAAGGGGCAAGTTTATAGCCAAGATGAAAAGAGAAAACCAACATATAATTTTTTGGCAGGAAACTCATATGCTATGAGAGAAACATGAAAAACTGAAAAAAATGGGATTCAGAAACACATTCTACTCGACGCAAAAAAGGCGTTAGACTTAGTACGACGGGAGTTCCTATATCAGGTGTTACAGCGTTTTGTCTTTAAAGATGAAGTTATCAGGTGTCTTAAATCTTTATACGACCCAGTAACTGCCCAGATCAAAATAAATGGCAGTCTATCGGGAGTAGTTAATCTGGAATGCGGGTGCCGCCAAGGATGTAATTTAAGTCCCGCCCTCTTTGCGTTATTCATAGAGCCACTTGCTCAAGTAATAAGAGAAGATGTCTCTATAACAGGAATCTCAGTTAAAGGAACGGAGCACAAGACATCTTTGTACGTGGACGATGTACTGGTGACTCTCTCCAACCCAGAAACCAGCTTGCCTAAACTCATGCCCTGTCTTGAAAAGTATGGTTTTTACTCAGGATATAAATGAAATATACATAAAACCCAGACCCTTTCTTTTAATTACTCACCACACGAGAACATACGTAAAAAGTAAAATTTTAAGTGGAATGCTGATGTTATCAAATACCTTGGGATTAATATACTAAAGAAACTAACAAATATTTATAACGTCAATTACTGTCCTATCACAAAGGAAATAAAAACAGACTTGGATAGATGGGTACCCTTAATGCTTAGTATGTATGACCGAATAGAGACTATAAAGATGAATATTTTACCACAGTTGTTATACCTTTTTCAATATCTACCTGTGGTGATACCAAAGAAACAGTTCAATGATTGGAATCGACTGATCTCCAGGTTTATATGGATAGGTCGAAAACCTAGGGTGCGATTCAATACACTACAGCTGCCAAAAGGAAAGGGATGTCAATTAAGATACCTAGTCCGCTGGTGTAATGATGATTATAATGCAAAATGAAAAGACATAGTGAATCAATTGGATGTCCCCCTTCAATCCATATTGGGTGATAAAACTTCTAAGGTCATGCATTCAGATAAATTAAGTAACTGGACGAGGGTTGCTCTTAATATCTGGTTCAAAGAATGTAAAACTCTAAAATTGGAAAGAGACGCACAGCTATTGAGATGGGTGGCATATGATAGAGACTTTAAACAAGGGCAGCTGGATTCGAGATTTAAACTATGGATTTGGAAGGGCATTACATCATATTGCCTGATCTCATCCAGTACGGGCTTGGAGAGCTTCCAATATCTTATCAACAACCACAACTTAGAGAAACAGGATTTCTACAGATACTTACTGCTGAGGCATCACTTCGATAGAAAAAAAATAATGAGGAAACTGAAACGAGTCTCATCAGCATTTCTATTGATGCGTATAAGAGCAACACCCACAAGAAACCGAATTGACTCCAGAATACAATCCGCCAAGAGCCATTCCACTTTATACATAAGAGATAGATGGGAGAAAGAAGCGAACATAATCCTAACAGAGAAAGAATGGCTAGATATATGTGAAATACAGTCCACCACCTCCAGCTCTGGCCAATGGAGAGAATTTTCATGGAAGAACATTATTAGGTTTTTTATTACTCCAAGAGGGAAATCTTTTACAGACTGGTAGGCCATAGTTTGGGAATTGCTGGAGAAGGTGTAATAACTCTGAGGCTGACCACTTTCACATATTTTGGGACTGTCCAGCAATCCAAACATATTGGCTAGAGATAGTATCAGAAATAAATTTGATAATGGGATTTGAGATTGAGTATAGTTTTGGCACAATATATCTGGGTAATATACCAACCAAACTTGTCACTCAGGACAAGTACCTTTTTAAAATATTGCTGGTAGCTCGCAAAAAAGCGATAACCAAGAAACCAAGAAATGGCTGGATAAGGACTCACCAACAAAAAGAGAGTGGATAGGGATAGTACAGCAAATGTTGAAATGGAAAGGCTCACTTTCTCTCTACAACTGTATCGATAGATTCTGTAAGTATTGGTCGAAATGGTTATTACATATGAAAATGGATACTGCTTCTTCTCCCCTCACTTAACTTTGTATGGGGGGTTTATGGGTATTGTCACATGCAAATGGTCTCCATATACAGGTTTATTTATTATTGTTGCTATTATTATTGTTACTATTATTATTATTACTATTTATTTATTTTTTCTCTCCCCTATCTGATTTACTCGGCTGTTTCCCCTGCGACCTAGTGAATCAATTGGTTTATGCTGGGTTTGGGCCTATGTATGGACCTGCTGGATATTTGTCATCAGACAATGATCAAAGTAACTGCCTGTCAGGACAAGATGGGCTGAGAGGGGACTGGTCTAGAGACGACCCTTACTTGATGCTATAATACCGCTTTTCTCGGTTGGCCTTTCCAAACTCTTTGACAAAGTAACTCTTAATGTAAAGGTAAGTACTGATGACATAAGAATTGTAATGTGATACCCTTGGTGACCTTTTTGTTTAACTACATTGTTTATGTGTGAAAGCTGTCGTGGTTCGTGGCTGTTTATTTTCTTTTCTTTTGCGGTTCTTGTCCTGGTTCCACGATTTTTTTCACGTTCCGTTTAGGGGTTTGCCGTCCTCATTATTGTTTTCACCTGTGCTGCTACCTGCAGGGTATTTAGGTTCCTCATTTCCGCTTCTCCGGTGCTTGTTTATCTTTCACCATTGCATCAAGCCAGGTATAGCCAGGTACTAGCGACCTCCTGATATTAAACTCTGTTTATGTTCAGGAGGGACTTGCTATTAGCTATTATTCAGATATAGGATTGTTTTCTCCTGCTAGCGTTCTGCGTTATTTATTTTGTCCGTTGCTGTTCTCAAGGAGAGAACAGCATTTCTTTGTGCATTCGTTTTGGTTCTACACTCTTCCGGCTCTGAGCTAAGGTAGCTGAAGTGTTCTTTTGTTTGCTAGATTTCCAGTTCTAGCTCATTAAGTGAGCTCGGGAGATTTAGTTGGTCTTTCATTAGTTTTCTAGTTTGCCCATTTTAGTGGGTTTATTTGGCTGTTTAGCCTTAGGGAATTAGTTCCTGTTTTTTTTAAAATTCTCTTTTATAATTTTTTCCCCACTTTATTGGTCCTCACTGCTGTGAGCTGACTTGTTCTGATTCCCCCACCTTCGCGTTTGAATCTCCGACACCTTAAAGACCCATTACAGAAAGCAAAAATTTTTTAAATAAAGTGTCAAAAGTGTGAGTGTGTTATTTGTTTGTTTGTGTTATTCCACCAAAGTTTGAATGAAAAAAAATAAATATGAAAAAACACTGCTCAAAACAGCTGAATTAGCTGATCAGACCTGTATTAGGATGGTCGGGCGTGGTCATGATATTCTAATGAGCAAGAAGACACTTGGCATCACACACAACAAAAATACAAAGTAGCGGGGAGAATCGGGGTTGTACAACCATACAGTGCCCTCCACAATTATTGCCACCCCTGTTAAAGATGAGTAAAAACGGTTATAAAAAATTCACCGTTTGGTGAATTAGCTTAATCTCACACTGAAAAAAATAGAAAAATCCAACCTTTAATTGAAGTAAATTTATTCAGAGAAAAAAAATCCGTCGTCTTTAAACAAAATTTAAAATTTTCATTTCATCTGATCATAGAACACGCTCCAGTCAAAGTTCCTAGCGTTTAGCAAACTCCAGGCGCTTACGTTTGTGGTGAAATTACAGGAAAAGGCTTTTTTTCTGGCATGCCTTCCAAATAATTTGTTGGCATTGAGGTGATGTCTAATGGTAGTTTTGGAGACTTGATGACCCCAAGATGTTACTTTCCTCTATAATTCTCCAACAGTGATCCTTGGAGATTTTTTTCCCTCTCTTACCATCTTCCCACTGTGCGTGGAGGCAAAATAAAGTTGGGTCCTCTTCCAGGCAAGTTTGTAACAGTTCCAGTTGCTTTGAACTTTTTAAGGTAGATATTGGCATTTTCAGGTGAGTAGCTATTTTTTATTGCCATTCCCTGACTTATGAAGCTCAACACACTTTTCCCTCATTTGATTTGTGTGTTCTCTTATCTTTCCCATGTTGTATGAATAAGGGAATATGGCCTCTGTGTCACCTCATATTTATACCCCAGTGAAGCAGGAAGTCATGGGTTACTTCTTGAAAGTTCCTAAACACTCTGATCAACTTAAAAAAGTAAAATATAAATGGAAAAAATGCTTCAGTTACATTTTGTTCACAAGAATTTCTAGGGGTGGCAATAATTGCGGCACATGTGGTTTTGTTAAAAATAATTATTTCTTGAAGAGGGATTTTTTCTTTCTCATAATAAATTTACTTCAAGTAAAGGTTGGATTATTCTAATTTTTTCAGTGTGAGATTAAGCTAATTGACCAAAAGGTGAATTTTTTATAACCCTTTTAACTAATCTTTACCAGAGGTGCCAATAATAGTGGAGGGCACTGTATATGGTCATTACATCCAGGCCGGGTCCAGTTCGTCCACTAAGCGTGTGAGATACTAGTAAATGTTTTTTCTGAACACATGGAGCGGAAAGTAAGTCAACAAGGATGGAATGTCAAACAAAAAAGTCTGGTGGCTTACACTGCACAGACAGATTCAATATGTTCTGCACAGATGCAGGAGGAATTATCGGTCAGCAGGGCACAAGAGAGCTGTGAGTGGATAGACTATATGTTAGCCACGATGCATTTTTTGAGTGTATTCCGTTAGACAATTATGTGCATTTCACAATAAGCATGTAATAAATGGCAGGGCAATCTCCTCTGTAAAATATCAGAAGTACATGCTGCAGGCTGTTGAGTCGAGTTGTTAAAAACACAGTAACAGCAATGTTCAGACCTTGAACCATGCAAAATGAGATGTGGCAGTTTCTGCAATATTATTCTGTGTCATTGACGTACCGTTCCCAGTACCTCAATTTCTGTTCCAGATTTGTGGACCTGGAGATGAACATCTCACCAAAACGTGTTGTGCTCACACAGCTCATTTTAAATGTGGAAAATGGCAAAAAGCCTTGTCGAAATCATCAAGCTAGAACAGCTAAAAATTAAATAACAAACACTGGCTCAGCAGATGCATAGCTAAGTCAAAACGACAAATAGTCTATACATCAGAACATTCAGAGATGTTGCAGAGAAACAGACAATTATTGCAACCATGGTGCACTTGAAACCAGTTTCTTTCAACCAGCGCATTCCTTGAGGCTCTGGTTTTTGACCCTAAGTCTGCAGGCTTGAGATATGACAAAACTCCCTCTGGAATCGCTGCTGACTTGGCCAGTTACCACCCCCTCCTCTCTGCATTTTCATTCTCCATCACAGCTGCTAAGGCTAACATTTATCAAATTAGAATTTAGAATTAATCCTACAACCCACACAAATGCAAGATAATTGCTTTGGTGACCCTATAGTCTGTCTTCTGAATGAGAAATACTGTACTTTGAAAATGAAAACATTAATTTCAGAGAAACCACTGCGGCTCTTGACACCACGTGTTTCGTAGGAGAACTCTCCCGAATCGGCAGATAATTGAACATTCCAAATTAGGGTGGGAATTGGACATGTTCAGCTCTGTGTAGGGTGCCAATTTTTTTTTAAATATTTGACACCAAAAAAAAAAAGACATGTGTTTCCTTTTCTTTAGATTATTATGCTTGTGTGCCAAAACAGAAAATCTTGTATAATTTTTTGGCAAACAAAAAATTCAAAACAGAAAATATATGTTTTATTTTTGGGGCTTTTCAGCTTTATTGAACATCACAGTGTTGAGAGACAGAGAGGGAAAGATATGGGACAAACGTTGCATGTCCGGATTCAAACTGCTGACGTCGCAGCTCGCAATGAGAATGTGGACAGTGCTCTCTACAGCTATGCCCAAAACAGAAAATCTGGTGATTTAGAAACAAAACGAAACCCTTAAATGGAAGAATCAGTATTGTCTGTGATATGTTTCACTAGCATGTACAAGAACAGCACAACTAAGAAAAAATAACAAAGTAGGTGGACAATTATTTTTTTTTCAGTACAGGGTGAAGACACAGCACATAAGATGCCCCACCATTTTTTTTAGATTACTTCCCATAATTATTTTGTTTTTCAAAATGGGTAAAAACTTGCAACAGTGTTAATGCTAAGTTTCTAAACAATTTGAAAAATTATCAGTGTTTTACATGGTTTCACATTACCATGAAAATCCGAGTCTTTTTTTTGCCTGCTGGATGTCATTTGTCTCATATAACTCTTTTATGTCTTGGGTTGTGACAGAGATGTACTTCGGCATTTCGACACCAGTGCTGTCATGAACCAGATAACTGGGTCTCAGTCCTCCAAAAATGGGGCCCAGTCCACCCCCAATGCCCTCTCTGGCAGCCATGCGGAGAGGGAGAGTGTTCCTCCTGCTCTCTGCGGCAGTGTTAATCACTTCCTCTGCATACTTATGGAACTGCTTCTCCTCCTCGGCAACAAGCACTGTGTTTTTAGCCTTGAAATCCAGCTGTTCTTCTTCTAAAAGTTGCACCTTGGCTCGTCTTTCAGCCTAAACAAAAAATGTAACATATCAAGAAACTTCAGTGACAATTTTTTGTATTTTTTAAATAAAGGTAATGCTGTTTATTTGCTGAAAAATGTGCCTGTAATTTTCCCAGGATTTATTGCGAAGATTATGGGCTCTATCTTGACAATCTTAGCGAATGGTCTAAAACACTTGGCTCAAGTGCATTTAGGGCGTGTCCAACTCCACTTTTAATTCCTTTGATTCAGATTCTTTTTTTATCCAGAGGCTTGTACAGTGGGAACTATGCATGACGGGTGCAAAGGCGACTTTTTTTTTAGCCAGGCAGTGTATTTGCAATGGCCAGCTACACATCCTGGGAATGGCAAACCATTGCTCCATAACCGGCAAATTCAGATTCCAAAACATTCAAGAAAATAAGTGGAATAAATAAATTAAATTAATAAATGTAGCTGCTTTCTTTCCCTCAGTGACTAGGCTACTAGACGGTAGACGTAAATGCTGCCTCGCTGAAAATAGTAGGCTACCTTACTGCAACTGGGCTACAATTAAGTTGGATTTTGTCAATGTTTTAATGCAAATGCAATAGGCCTACTGGCTACGTAACAATATAGGCCTAGTTACATCATCACAGATTTAGCTACACAGTGTTTTTTTATGTGCAAGGTTTAATCTTTTAAAAAAGTTTTATTAACGTTAGGCCATCTACTGCGGGCCATAACGTTAGATTAGTCTCTTCTATGAATAGGCTAACGTAGTAACTGTAGAAACAGTTTGCAGCTGATTTAAAAAACCGGTAAATAACATTAAATCTACAGATAAAAAAGTTTGTATTCAGAAAATATCTTAGTTACAACAACTTTAACACTCTGGGGTCTAAGACAATTTTCCACATTTTTTGGTACCCTCGGATAGTTACTATTACATATATGTAAGTCTATATGGCACTATCAGGTGTTGCATATCTTTTTTTCAACACAAACTGGTCCTGTGTGGTATTTTATCATAGATCCTTTTTAGGAGACTATATTTATGGCAAAATGACTACAAAAGCATAAAATTAACATTACAGAACAACCTTAGTATTTTCGCTTTAATTTCACAAACGGTAAATAAATATACTTATAAAAGGATCTGCCTGTAGTCTATCACCTTTGTGTAGGAAACAACGAGTAGCAAGGTAGCTTGCATCCCACTGCACAAAAAAATGCCTCCAATTGGCTCGTCGATATAGAAACCTCTGGTGTAGAAACTCTACTTGGGCTCTACTTGTAGCTACAAGGCTTCACATCGCAATTCACGGTAAGTTCCTACACGAAACGAGAGCGAAGTTATTAAACGAAACGTATATGTCAGGATTTTGAATATTGTTTGTTTATCTGTGTATTTATATTTATGGTTTCACTGTTCTGTATTTTCATTACCGGGATCCTTTTATGATTGCGGTTTTTCTCTGTATTTCCTCTGTCATGAACTTCCTTCTTAACTAATTTGTTAATCTCATTGTATATTATACTCATTTACTAACTACTACTAACAGCTTAGATTTAGGTTTTGTACTAATTAACTTCTCTGTGCAGAAGCAAAATTGGGCCAATTTTTTGCCTGTTTTGCACTGTTCTGTTTAAAGCCTTATAACCCCAGATGTGTAATGGCTTAAATTGAAGAAGACCCCTGTACCATTTAATGTCATTGCTTAAAATGATTTGTTTACATAATCTTTAAATACATTAAGGGCTGTAAATGCACAAAATACTTGCAGAAAATGTAAAACGGAAGTTGTAATTCTTACTTTACAGTGCACCTCTGAAAGGCAAAGATATAAAACAGGTCATACTTTACATTTATTGGTCCACACACCTCTTGACCACATGTGAACACAATTTTTGGGGGATATGTAAAACTACTTAGGTTCTACAAGGTAATTTGTAAAGAGTGTATCCTGGCATCCCTTAGTGTTTCCAAATGTATCCAAAATGGATAAAATGTGCATTACAGTAAATCAGGAGGCAATCAGTTTCTATCAACACATAAAGTATTCTGACTCAAATAAAACATGTTTGCATTCAGTGCATGAAGGAATTTCCATCTTTTTCAAAATAATGGGGCGGTGAAATATATAGGGGTCCAGAAACTGTTGGGAATTCCATTGGTCACCTGTAAACTGTATTACCTGTGACAATATGTATTGATTATATTTGAATATGTATCTATGAATGTAAACACATAGTGATATATTAATTAAAATGCACATTCACAGAATCCCATAGAGTTAATAAATAGAATGGTCACAGTGACATATAGACATTTTTATTTTTATGAATATAAAAGCTGAAGTTATTTTTGGTGCCTTCCAAAAGGTCTGATAAGAAGTTGAGTATTTTCTAAACAGTTATTTTTGGTGCCTTCCAAAAGGTCTGATAAGAAGTTGGGTGTTTTCCAAACCACTATGGTGAGAACTCTCAGCAGAAGATGATGCCAGCAGATAAGAGGGGGCGGAGCTGGAGATGGGAGTCTGATAAACCACTGTGGCCTGAGAAGACACCTGTTAGGCGGAGAATTGGGAGGGACCTAGAGATAAGAAAACTGTATAAAAAGAAACTGTAACTGATGTTTGTTGAGCGACTCTGCAGAGGCGCTACGGCTTTATGACGCGGTGTATGAAGTAAAGTCTAGCATTCTGAAAGATTCTGCCTCATCCTCTTTATTTGAGAACTTATAAAGAAATTGAGACCGAAATCTGAGAACTTTGAAATTCTTGTCGCTTGGAAACCACGACAAAACCTATCCAACCCTATCCAAAAATGAATACAATGCTTTGTTTGTCCATATTATGGCCCATTGATGCTGGTGTGCTCAATATATGGTAATGCATGGCTAAGCTAATATAAAATAATAATGCTACAATAGATGATATGACTTATCCTACCATTCAGCCACAACAAATGAGATTTTACTATGTTTGAGATTTTTACTATTTTTTACTATGTTGCAAATCAAAAATAAATATGGTAGGTCTTTCACAATAATAATAATAATAATAATAATAACAATAATAATAATTAATAAATCCTATATTTTACATGGATTGTGACTAAACTTTACCCTGGTGACATATAAACTTGTTACTTTAGTCTTATAAATATCACAAAATATTGTGACACTGGATTACCATTGACAACCAGCAAAAATGTCATAGGTTAATTTATGGCCCATTGATGGTGGCGTGCTCAACATAGCATAATGCATGGGTAGGCCATGTACCAATACTAATGATACAATACATGATATGACCTATGCTACTATTTAGCCACAAGAAATTATATAATAAATGTTTTACATGGCTACTGTGACTAAAATTCAACCTATGCACAAATAAAGTTATTACTTGAAAAAATCTACTCAAATCTTCATGTAATAACGATGAGGAATTGTGCGTCTGAAACTGGTAGAAATCGGCTTACGAATGGATGCAACCGAGTGCTGTGTTTCGCTTAGATATCGATCAGCTGGTTAAATCTACCTATGGGAATGCCATACCATTTCAGAAAGCTTAGGATGCGCT
Organism: Ilyophis sp. 1 JC-2022; assembly: GCA_022702515.1. NCBI lineage: Eukaryota > Metazoa > Chordata > Actinopteri > Anguilliformes > Synaphobranchidae > Ilyophis > Ilyophis sp. 1 JC-2022. Next base: position 61,910,146 of record CM040397.1, on the reverse strand, counting down.
CTATTGGACAATATACGTGTCAATTAAAATCCACTTTGTTTGAAAAACTTACACCGGCGGTTTTTGAATGGTCACTATTACGCGCGGCCATTTTGGAGCTTGCATACATGTGGAAACAAGTTAAATATCTTAAAAACGGGTCAACCAAGGCAAAAAATAACCTCAGATTCTTGCAGGGGACATCTTAATCTTCATAACCAAAGGTAAGGTTACGACATTATTTCATATTTCACCGGAGCTTTTTATAGCAAAATAAAGTATACCAGTATACCAAATACCAGTCGTTTTTTTCCCCTGTGGAGTGAGTAGGCATGTTGACAGTTTTACTTGTATGTAGTCAGGAGCTTGGAAGGTGATTCTTGCTGCTGTGATAGTAAACAACTTTTTGGTGATAAAATAAAAACTTTAATTAACTCTCAAATAAGTTAGGAAACGTAAACGATCGTGAATCAATTTCACCTGCTTTGGTGCAAATGAAAGTGACAACAGAAGGACAGGAGAGGCAACAGCAAGACAACCCCCAAAAAGTAAATGGTTTTGCAGGTGGTGGCCACAGACCATTTCTCTCTCCTTATCCTTCCTGACTGATTTTTCTCTAGTTTTGCATTTTTCTAGTGCCCTTGTCACTACTGGTAGCATGAGGCGGTACCTGCAGCCCATTCAGGTTGCACAGGTAGTCCAGCTCCTTCAGGATGGCACATCCATACGTGCCGTCGCAAGAAGGTTTGCTGTGTCCCCCAGCACAGTCTTAAGAGCGTGGAGGAGATACCGGGAGACGGGCCATTACACGAGGAGAGCTGGACAGGGCCGTAGAAGGGCAACAACCCAGCGGCAGGACCGGTATCTGCTCCTTTGTGGGAGGAGGAACAAGAGGAGGAGCACTGCCAGAGCCCTACAAAACTACCTCCAGCAGGCTACTCGTGTGCATGTTTCTGACCAAAATGTCACAAACAGACTCCATGAGGGTGGCATGAGGGCCCAACGTCCTGTAGTGGGACCTGTGCTCACAGCCCAGCACCGTGCAGCTCGATTGGCATTTGCCAGAGAACACCAAAATTGGCAGGTTCGCCATTGGCGCCCCGTTCTCTTCACAGATGAGAGCAGGTTCCCACTGAGCACATGTGACAGACGTGAAAGAGTCTGGAAACGCCATGGCGAATGTTATGCTGCCTGCAACATCATCCAGCATGACCGGTTTGGTTTAATGGACTCGGTGTTATACTGTGATGATTAAGTGTTCCCTTCATTTTTTTGAGCAGTGTATGTTTAAATGTCTGCTATCTTACATGTGGTCAGGTCCATTGTAGATAACAGTGTAGCAGCATAGCATGCTACTTTCATGAATTACAAGCCATTGGTGGCACATAGAAACGTGATATTTCGCTCGCTGATAGCATATTAAGTACTGTTTATGATGATATGCGGTTTATGGTGATAAAATCCGTATTCTCGTGGAACTAGCAACGTATTTGTGATGTTTTTAAAATGTAGATGCATCTCTATCACTAGGGGTCCGCAGAAACAAGTTAACTAACTCACTAACGGAATCTTAGTTTCTATCTGCAGCTGTCTCTCTTTCTACCTGTTCTATCGCTGATAATCTTTCTTTGATTTAATCTTTTACTACAGCTGACTCTAGTTTCTGCTTTCTCTTCTCTAATTGTATGCACTTGTCTTTTACTACCCAGTTCATGTTCAAAGTCTATGTGTTATGTGTGTATCCGGTATGACTTGTTCTGATCCCCCTACCTCCGCGTTTGATTATCCGGCATTAAATCCATCACAGGGTGTAGCCAAGGTTGCAAGTGGTATATGGGGGAGGGGGGCAGGTGAGTTGAAAAATTCACCCTGCGGTCAGATTAAATTGGAACTACGCAGTGTAATATAAAAACGTATTTTGTACTATTTATTTTATTTGACCTATTCAGTCTCCCAGTAGGCCTAATATAGCCTACACTTTATAGTTATGCATATTGCTATTTGTTATATTCAAATTAAACCTACCCATTGTCACCTAGAAGCTATCCATCAGTAATGTCACAAAGCGGTGATACCAATTGCTCGCAAAGTTGCTCCAAACGTAGCTGTCGTGTGTGCTTCCTTTTAATCCCAGGGCATCACATACAACTTGTAGGCTGAGGTTATCGAGTGGTAGGCTACTTTTCTACACACAAAAGTATGTTAGTTCTCAGTCAGCACCCTGGTGGGAATTTACGACCCATCAATTGCACCAATGAGTTTTGGCAGACCATGCAGTGCGTAAATGTCTCCTTTAACTTGACGCCTGTGTTGCGGGCTGAATTAAATCAGTAGGCTATTTAGAATGCGTAGTGTTGTCGTCACTTTACGGGCACATTGGACTTTTCCTTGCTTATTCCATAACTTTGTCCAATGTCCGACAACCCCAAGAAAGCTGCCGGTTCCCAGGAAGCACAGAGCTGTCATTATTTCAAGCAAGACATGGAGGGCCATACTCTGCTACATGTTAGCGTATGACTTAAAATCAAGAATGTTGCCTAAGCATACTATTTCATGCTGTGGCAATGTATCCTTTACAAAAAAGACGTTTATAAAAGTAGGCCTATGTCTTTACACTTTTTCTGAACTAAATCCCAGACAAAGTGCCTTTTCATTTTACTTTGCAAAAGTAAATTCAGATCATGGTTTCAAATAGGCTACTTCAATTATCTATCAATTTAGGACAGTCGCCTACAAGTTCAGAAGTAGTTTATAAATGGTAGTAACCTATACTTAATATTTAGTTCCAGGAAATACATAAATACTGGAAATACTTTAAATATAAAGATGTATTTAGTTTTATAAAGTACAAACCCCAATTTCAAAAAAGTTGGGACAGTATGTAAAATGCACATAAAAGCAGAAAGCAGTGATTTGTAAATTCTCTTTTACATATATTTAATTGGAAAAAATATTTAATGTTTTACCTTTTTAAAATATTTTTTAATATCCTATATTTTTGTAAATATACAGTAATTCTGAATTGGATGCCTGCAACATGTTCTAACACCTGTTTGGAACATTCCACAGGTAAACAGGTGATGCTATTATGACTGGGTATAAAAAGATATTAAAAAAACTCTTGGTATCTTATTTTCAGGTATTCCTACAAGCGATACTATAACCTCCCTGCATTTGAATGGATCTCTATGGGAATTGGGGGGTGGGACTAGATTAAGCTGTAAATTACATGGGAATAGTATGGAACCCATGGTTGGCTAGATGGCTGTAAGTCATTAAGGGTCTGAGGTATCAAATGAGCATCAAGCCATCACTCTGCTGCCAGATATGCAGTAGATATGGATGGATCACTTGAAGGGTTGTTTTTCCTCACTCATTTTCCTATTGAACTCTATGGAAAAACGAGTCAAGCTAATTTGCTAGCTAGCTAAATTAGATGGCTAACATTCAAGGACGAATGCAAACTACAAAATTAATTTGAAAATAAATTGTGTTTTTATAGATAATATAGCAAAACACAAATAGGTATAGAGAAAATATTGTTGCTACAACAAGATGATTAGGCTATAATATACCTAGCTAGCTGACTAACAACTGTAAGCCTTAGCACAGTGATTCCACTTGCCCAGCTTCAGTTAAGTCAAGGCTGATACTCCTCAATATTGATAGAGTTGCCCGTCTATGCTGACACTACCTGTCTACCATCATGGACAAGGATAATTTATTTGACTAAATATTTCCAGACATGTGTAATAAGATTACACGTGTTATAAATAAATAGCAGTCATTATCTCATACATCAATTCAGTTTCATAAGTGGTTGATGATAATTCAATAGGCTATTTATTATTTGTATTTCTTCAGATATTTCATGACCTTGCTTTACATTCTGCAAAGAAATGGTTGCTAGACAGAAAAGTTCTAAAGTAAAGCACATGCTGTGACTTATCTTAGTATATCACTATCATTTTATTGTAGGTTTTATAAGATGTAAAACCTACATTTTATACTGGGATTTATGGAACGAGTTACACAGTCTGCTTTGACAGAGTCAGGCTTTAAATATAATTTGATCATTCAAGAAAATAAATGGAAATTTTACCATTTGGTGGACATGGAAGTCTTGTAATGCCACACAGTTTTCCTTCATTTTTTGTGCCTTGAGCTGTTGTTTTTCCAAGAATATCCTGTCTGCCCCTTTCTTGGCTTGAAGCATTTCCAGAGCCCTTTGCTTTTCCTCTTTGATCTTCTGATCCTGTTCTTGATGCTGAAACAATGCACTGTGTTAGTCTAGTTCATTGGGCAATATTACTGCTTAAATTAATTACTAATAACTGCAATATACCATCATATAAAAATACATAAATGTGTTAGGAGGCTGGCCATATTTATAAAAACTTGCATGTGGCTATATGGACGATTGAGAAGGAAGTACATACACAGAGTTAGCAACAGTGCATATTGCTGAAAACCCTGGCCTCATTCTAAATATCATATTCACAGTCATACTTGTGTGTGACTGTTGTGAGTGAAAGAGGTGTTACCATGGCTTCTCTGTGTGCCTTGATGGAATCCAGCATTGCTTTCTTTTTTGCTTCTTTCTCTCTCTGCTCTCGTTCCAGCCTCGCTTCCCGCAGTTTCACGGCATTGGCGATGAGTTCTTCTTCGTTGATGGTCTTCTCCTGCAGCTGTGCTGCCAGCCTCTCTGTCATATTCTCCTTGTGCCTCTGCACCTCTCTAACAACAGAAGAAAGGTGGTTTGATGTCCATATATAAGCCTGAATGTAGAGGAGAGGTTCTGGTTGTTTCAAAAAGTTTCTATAAATTTGGTGCCAATTCCAATTTACGGTGGGAATTTTCTGCAACCGCTGTCAGGGTAGCGTACGGAACAAATGACCAAACGCGACAATGGGGGTTCTTTAAGTGCTCTAAACAAACACCACAAAGCGGGGGGAAACCCGCATACAGGGAATCAATTACAATATAAGAAAATAATAAACTCTCGTTACAAAGAGAGATTCCGCTACCAAACTCAAAGCAACCCGTATTGGGCGAAATACTCCAACACTAAAGATTAAGACAAACAAACAAACAAAGTCCTATAGCTCACAACGAGGGAGCCGAAAAACACAAACAAGAGGTAAACAATACGGCAAAGACAGATCTTTCTAGGACAGGGAGACAGAGGTTCTGCGAAGGGACAAACAAAAGGTAAAGAGTAACCTAAGCTAAGTTTCTAGTAAACTATAATGACACCCGAAACAAGTCCCGTGTAACAACAACACGTTGAAGTGATACGGTCGTAACAAACCGTCAGTCCTATGCCATAGATTACCGGCTTTCCTTGTCAAATTAATGGCAATATGGAAGCGTCAAACAAAGGCGATATGAGGTTTAAATAATGGAAGGAAATGCCGAACAGGTGAACACACTGAGTAGCAGGGCAAACCAAAACACGGGATGGGTAAAGAAGTGGGGCGCTCCACAGTGAAGTGGTCAAAAAGGGAAGACCAGGCTGGGAAACCAAGACAACCGCAGCCACGCACTTGCACAAACCCCACTGCTGATTCAGGAGAGTGTGGACATGCATGGTTCTCCTCCGAAACATGTGGCGTCACCATCTGCTTCTTTTCAGAACACACACTACAGCTAAGCTAGAGTGGAGTCGGAGGAAGACCTTTCGTAAACGGCTCTAACCACGGGCGTCTGATCGACCAGCGGTGGTTGCTAGATAGCAATTAAACATGGAACCCTAACCCAGTGGCCCCCAAATTCGGTCCTGGGGGACCCATTTGAATGCTGGTTTTCGTTCCAACCACAATTGCAATCCCAGCATTTTAACAAGCTGTTAATTTTTCTTAGTTTGGTGCTTTTCATGTTTAGTGGGATTATTTACCCTCTTAAACCACATTATGTCCCATGTTCACATTGTGCTTATTGTGCTATATTGCAAATAATAATATAAAAAGAGGTAACTAAATTTTTTAACTGATCAAATTAAAGACTTATTAAAGGTGAACCAATAGGCTCCTGATTGGTGAAAGTGTGGACATACAGTGCAGTGCGTAAGTATTTGGACAGTGACACAATTTTTGTTGTTTTGGCTCTGTTGGATTTGAAATGGAAGTGACTATGAGGTTAAAGTGCAGACGTTCAGCTTTAATTTGAGGGTTTTTACATCTATATCGTGTGAACCGTGTAGCAATTGCATACATTTATACATAGCCCCCCCCATTTTAGGGGACTATTTATAGAAACATAGTTGGCCGATACATACACTGCCTGGCCAAAAAAAAAGTTGCACTCTAATATTTCGTTGGACCGCCTTTAGCTTTGATTACGGCGCGCATTTGTCGTGGCGTTGTTTCGACAACCGTATATGCAACGTCACATTTATTTCCGTCCAGTGTTGCATTCATTTTTGGCCAAGATCTTGTATTGATGACGGCAGAGTTGAACCACTCCGTAAAGTCTTCTCCAGCACATCCCAAAGACTTTCAATGGGGTTAAGGTCATACTCTGTGTGAAAATGATTCCTCATGCTCCCTGAACCACTCTTTCACAATTTGAGCCCGATGAATCTTGGCATTGTCGTCCTGGAATATGCCCATTGATGGGATAACCTGGTCATTCAGTACATTCAGGTACTCAGCTGACTTCATTTTATTGCTGCATAACGTTGCTGAGGCTAGACCTGACCAATTGAACCAACCCCAGAACCAACACTGCCTCCAGAGGCTTGTACAGCGGACACTATGCATGACGGGTGCAACGGCGACTTTTTTTTAGCCAGGCAGTGTAGTAGGCTAATTGGACAAATTAACATGTCATCATATTTAATATTTGGTTGCATATCCTTTGGCATGCCATGACTTCCTGATATCTGTGACCCAAAAACATCAAAAGACTCTTGCTTTCTTATTTTCAGGTCTCATTTACAAGGGATACTATAACCTCTCTGCATTTGAAGAGAGGTTATAGTTATAGAGGTTATAGTTAACCCCATATGGATGTAAAAAAAAGTTATAGAGGTTATAGTTCACTGTCCAAATACTTACGGACTGCACTTATGGCCACAAAAACCCATTTGGTAGAAAAATTCAAAGACATAGGAAATGACAATGAGCCACATCTGCATTGTGTTCATATGTTTAAGAAAAAAATTATGAAAGAACATAAAAACATTTGTTCAACAAACTATTTAGGAGCCTATGATTCACCTCAGCCTTTAATTTGATCAGTTAAACATTTTGTCACCTCTTTCTATTTAACTGTTTGCAAGATAGACCAATTAGTACTATGTGAACATGGGACTATTGTGCTTTATGGCGTGCATGGCTATTCTGACATAATGTGGAACAGCTTGTTAAATTCTTGGATTGCAATTGTGGTTGGAATGAAAACCAGCATACACAGGGGTCCTCCAGGACAGAGTTTGGGAACCACTGCCCGAACCGACTGAACCCTCCTAGTTGGCACTGGTATGGTTCGATCCGAGACCATGGGGCTCCATTCACGCATCACGCATTGACCTGATGAGCCTCCCTTCGTTCAGGGAAATTTCAATGAGTGATATGACTACCTGAGAGTGGGATGCAAATACTGACTTTCTCAAGTCACAAAACATGAAGCATCTTGTAAGAAACATTTAGAACAATATAGCAAGAAAACAAAAACAGAAGTCCGTCACACAAGGGGCTACTACTCACTGAGTGCCTCAGATAGATTACTTTACAAACAGTATAAGCTCACAGAACCAGCAAGCTCCCTTATATCAAAGCACAGTTTTTGCAGTCTTTAATGAATAACTGCATGAATGATTTACCTAAACATCTCTGCCTCCTTCTCTTTTCTCATCTTCATCATTTTCTGCTTTGCACTTGAGAAAAGTCTCCGACACTCTTCTTCTGCCTCTTGTTTTTGCACCTCTATTGCTCTGATGATGTTTCGGTTGGACAAATGCTCCTTAGAACAAACATGTGGAAATTATGAGAATTGTAGCCACTGTTGTACTTCATCTTATCATCATACATCATCATGCATTTGGTGGCCACTGAAGTGGGTAAGAAATTTGAACAGGATTAGATCAGATTGTACACCCCACTTTGCAGTTGAAACCCCTCCAAACAGGAGAGCAGTTGGCTTGCCGGGTCCCTTACCAGGTGAGCTCTCATGACGTTTCTCTTCTCCTCTTGTTTCTTTTTCTCATACATGCTCCGCTCCCAGTCATGAAGTTCTTTCAGTTGCTGGAGTTCCTCTGCTTCTTTCTTATTCTCCAGGTTCTCCTTTTCTCTAATGGCCTCTTGCTCATTCATCCTAACAAATCCAAAATCCAAAATGACTACTGAATAATTAAGTATCCAAAAGCTAAAATAGCACTTGCTTGCTTCTAAATAAAATGTGCTCTGTGTTGCGATGATTCTATTATTCACAGACAATTGGTTTCTTTATAAGCACATTCTCCTCACTGTTACATTCTCAACAGGATGGATTATCTAGTTTGAGCTTACTGTTGCTTCAGGTATTCAGTAACAGTCTCTGTCTCCTGCTTGCTTTGCATTGCCCTCTGTCGCTCCTGCCCCAAGGCCTCCTCATCATTCAGCTTTAGTTGGGCCATGATGTCCCTGTTCACATTTTTAGCGGCCATTTGTTTCCTCTGTTTAAGCTCCATCTGAGCCTCCTGTTCCTTCAGGACCTCCGTCAACAAAAGGGCGCTCTGTAAAATATTAATTTGTTGTATTTCACCACTAATTCACCACTGATTCAATGTGAAGGCAATACATTATGAATTATGTTTACATTAGAGATGGAAAAATGAGACTGCATGAACCCCATAATAGGTTGGTGCTGCCATATTCTGTTAGTCACTGACCTATGTACCCAAAAAAAGGCCCTTTCTCTCCAAAGTGAAATTGGTGAGTTAAACTCATTAGTTGACGACAACATGCAATGGCTCTGCACACACTGGGATTCATGCAACTTCACTGTGCCAAATCTTGTTAAAATATAATGTAGCCAATATAAATTTTTGGTCACACTTTAAACAAAGTCTCCATATGAAGGCTTTATATAGCACATATAAAGCCTTCATAAATGAGACATAATGGCTTCCTAAATCATACATAAGCAAATGTTATGCTTCATAAAGGGTGACATAACATGTTATGCGAAATGTGACATAACCAACAATGTCACCTGGCTAATGGCTAAACATCATACTGGGTGACATAAAACATGCTTATGTAGGAGGCTAGGCTAAATGTGACACATCTGGAATAACATATTGCATAAGAAAGTGTTATGTCACCCTTTATGAAGCATGGCATTTGCTTATGTATGATTTATGAAGCCATTATGTCATGTTTATGAAGGCTTTATATAGCATATATAAAGCCTTCATATGGAGACTTAATTTAACATGTGACGTAATTTTGTTAAAATCAAACACCAGTTTTAACAGTCTTGCTCCTCTTGTAGCATAGCCAAAAACATGAACTGATTCAAGTGCTTTGTAATAATATACTGAAAGTGAGAACTAACATGAAATCCTTTTACTCGGTCAGTCTGGAAGTACTGTTGACTTTTTGCTTTTGCAATGGCCTCTTTCCGCTTTTGTTGCTGGTACTCAGCCTCCTCTAAATCAATCCGTTTCTTCTCCTCCTCTTCAATTTCCTCTCGTATTTTTTTCGCCTCCAATTTCCTCTGTCTTTGCCCCTGTCCAATAAGTTACACATAGGAATATTGTAAATTAAGATGTATATATGTGAACATTTCAGAAGAAAAACCCATATCATGTAAATATGGGGCACTTGGTGGTAGTTTTTCATTTAACAAAAAATAAACATAGAATAACTTAGCAATAACAATACTACTGATGGAAGCTGGAGACACATTTATAAACATCCCTGAATTCAGTTTTAACAATACAAGTATCAATTAGTTTTTTATTCAAAGAGAAGTGAACAGCATGCACGTGAATAAAAAATGGAAAGAAAAGGCCTGCTTCATGGAGAAAATGAATGATACACTATACACTGCAAAACCTGCAATGAAAATGAGCGTTCGTCCTCAATACCAACTTTAAAATTTCCCTTTTTAACTAATTCAGTGCCGCGGGCGACATAAGTCGACAAATATACGAACACTCTAAAGCGCCGACTCTCTGAGGGTAACTAAAGACGACCACAGCCATCTTTACTCCGCTACCCCGGTAAAGAATTCCTGATTTGAGTTGGGAAAAATTAAACAGTGACCAATTTACAATTACGTTCTTTTATTGTCTTTTACCCCGATTTGCTTTTTTTTTTAGATGGAAATATTTTTAGTTATATGCTTGAACCATCCTTTTTCAGGATTAATTCATTATAAGTTATAAAAAAATGCACATTATAGTTGTGTCCCATAATATTCACTCAACCCTGTTACCGTAACATATTTGAAATATTTGGAACATTCCACAAGTCCCATGTTCAAAAGGAATTTGCTTCATCTGAATTTCCTGAAGGTCATGGGAAGACAAAAAGTAAATTCTCTCATTCTTTTTTCTGTATTTTCAGTGATATTGTGATTATGACTGAGAAGGTCACTCTCAACGTACAGCCCTGTTACTCAAATTATAGCTTGAAAGTAATGTTTTTATTTTATTTTATAATTTTAGGTAAATCAGTAGAATGTTCTTAATGTCCTCATGCCATTAACATGGATGCTACTTAGTCACATTTTGTGTGTTTGCTAATTCTATGCTAAAACTCAACCCTGTTACCTTCAACCCTGTTACTCATTTAAAAGTAACAGGGTTGAAATGGTCTGCTCTGGTTTGGATAATATCACCAGTCTGAATTCTGAATGTATCCCTATTGAAAAAAAAAAAAAATAATAAAAAAAAAATAAATATTATATTATTATTTATTATATTTTTATTATTTATTTTTTATTTTTATTTTGCATTTTGCATTTTTTGATGCATGTGATTGCATCTGATAAATGTCCAGATCCACTATAGATTTATATTAAGATTGTGAATTGAATCAATCAAATCAATTACATATTTATTTTTACATGTTTGTCTAGGATGCACCAATTATATATTTCAATCGATCTATATCGGATGATATTTGCTGAGGCTGGCTAATGCTGCAAAAAATGGCATTGGCCGAAATTTATTGTCTAATTTAGTTGTGCGTCATACTGGTATACATGTTCAATTGACGGGAGCGGCTTTTTTTTTTTTTTTTTACCAAACTACTAAAAAAATTACTTCTCTGACTCTCTGATGACTACTGTTTAATTAGCCCATTACAAGCATGCTGGCCTTGGCTATTTTCAAAATGCATTGCTGCATTGCTTTCAATAAAAAAAAACTTGCTGTTTTTTTTTTATTATTATTAAAAGAAAGTGATATTTGAGAAGAAGTTATTACATTACAATCATTTGGCAGATGCTTTTATCCAAAGTTATGTACAATAAGTGCATACTGAAGGTCATTGAAGCGACTACAAAGCAGATCCGACAAAGCACAACTTTCTCATAAGGTAGGAGCTATCTCTAGTAATGAACATAAAATATTAGGCTACCCACAGTCAGCTATACATTCGGAACTATAAAATAACCAAAAAAACACAAGTTAAATACAAAACAAGCAAAAAAACGATGGAATTGGCCCTAAATAGGTAGTTTAGTCGAGGTGGAGTCTGAAAAAGTGCGCGTTCAGACCATGACGGAAAACAGACAGTGTTTGAGCCGAGCGTAGAGGAGTGTGGAGTTCATTCCACCACTGGGGAGCTCCGCAGTGGAGATGAAAGAGAGCCGTTAACACGGAAGGAGGGAAGTTACAAACTAACTTACAAACTAACTTCCCTGTTACAAGTTATACTTATTCTGGGACCTTTATGTTACATGTTTCATGTTACCCAGTGTTCAAACCTGTGTTCAACCCTGTTACCCAATGTTCAACCCTGTTACTTCATTGTTTTGTGACAAAATTAATAATAAATATGTTTGGTCTATTATTTATGTATTTGTTTAATAAATTACATGTTGTAAATATTTTAAAGAAATCTTTTAAAAAGATGGCTTTATCATGTACTGTAAAATACAACTTATATGCAAATGTGGCCATTCTTTTGGAACAAATATCATATCAATGTACCCAGTGTAACCATTCATTTCTTAAAAATTAAAACTTTATTGAGGAGGAAATAAAATATTTCTTTAACATACTTTAAAAAATAATATTCAAATAGTTGCACAAGTTTTGGTAACAGGGTTGAGCAAAATGCGGCCATCGTCAGCAAAGAAATTTTGTAAACATTGAAATAATATGGGCCAACACATTTTTTGAATGGTTAAATGCATGTTTTCTCAGATCCAATATTAAAAAATGATAAAAATTGAAGTTTAATTTGGAAAAGTTACAAAGGCTAAATGGCACTCATTCGGCGGAATCAACCTTATAATTTAGTATTATTATAATAATTCTCTGATTTCCAGTTATTTCCCAGAGCTTCTCCAGTGACCATCGTTTTGTTGGTTCCGTTTTTAATTAGTCCCTCACACCACAGATTTTAGCCTCCGTTATTTTTGCCTCAGAATAACTTTGTTTGAAACAGTTGATACAAAGTAACTAACGTGGACAGCTCATTTGTACATGTCTATGCAACTGACCAGTGATTATGTTTATTGTTCATTTTTACATCTATAGTTATGCAAGAGCTGTTTTTTATGAAAAACTGTTTTCCCTATTATTGCACATCACCAATGTAAGTCATATTGTTTGACGTTGTTCTAATAGTGAACTGAACCAGAAGGTGTGCTATTTAGTGCCATCTATCCTCATTAACAAAAAAATCTGTTAAATAGGTAAAGCAGTGTGTTTTAATAGAAGTCTGCACATTGACAGGTTCAATCATAAAATTTTAGAATGTCGGCAGCCATATTGGCTTGGCACTGCTGAGGATTCCAGAACACTCTGGCATTGAATGACTTAACCTGAATATTCCCAGTTGACCTAACCATGCTTTTCAGGCTCACTACGTTGCAGTACTATGAACTTTGCCAGGTTGACATTCTTATGATGCTATATAAATAAAATTATGAGGTAAGATCCCTATACCACTTCTGAGGATGTGCGTTACAGCCATAACTTTTCCTGTTTCAAAATTGCTTACTCTTTTGTATAGATAAGATAGAGACCAGTGTTTCCCGCAGTGGTTTATAGTTAAGGCAGGCCGCCTGAACAAAAACGGCCCCGCTTTAGCTAACGTTGGATTAAAAAAAGAAAATCGATAAAATAAATCCGACTGCGTCACTCGGTGACGTCGAACAGCGGCATCTGCTGGTTAAAAATAACATTGCGCAGTTTGTCATTCAATCGTTGTCAAATGGGACCAACATCGAGGTGAGAGTGAATTATTAATCTTAATTCCATAAAATACCAGCATAACCTGTCTAACATTTCGCAAGTTAGTAAGATAATTGTTTTCTCGTGCTATTGCGAAATCATGACTTTTGCACGTCTGTTTCTCGAAATTGATCAGTAGACGAGCGGCAAGTTACAGTCAGTGTGGGAAATTAGCACCCGCCACCCGCCAAATGCGGGCAGAATTGTCGGGTAAATTTATCAAACCTTCCCGCCACAGTGGTGTGTAACAAAGTGGATACAAGAAAAAAAAAACTTCGGTAAAATTTCCGATTTCTTTTTCTGATTGGCTAAATGTGAGACAGAAAAAAGCGCCTGTTAGAATATCCCGGGGCGAGCCCGTACAGTGGAACTGATTTGCGTTCGATTTACCATAAAGCAATTCTAGCAGCGTCGCACAGTAAAACAAACTGACCAATAGGCTACGCTCTGAGGTAAAAGTGATATCTCCAGAGTCCAGACAGCTCGCTCTAGCGTTGCTGGCATTTATCCGTTCAGAAAAACAGCAAACGTTAGCTAACCTATCTAGTATTAGATAATTAAATGTATCTGACAAGTGGAGACGTATAACGAGAGTTAAACGACCCGCACCACTGGCAGCAACAACGCCTAAAGTAAATAATGTGTTTTGTTTATTTTACCTAGCTGTTATTCTTATACTTATCTGACCATTAGCCCACTTACAAACCCCAATTCCAAAAAAGTTGGGACAGTATGTAAAATGCACATAAAAAGCAGAAAGCAGTGATTTGTAAATTCTCTTTTACATATATTTAATTGAAAACAGTACAAATAAAAGATATTTAATGTTTTACCTTATCAACTTTATTGATTTTTGTAAATATATGCTAATTCCGAATTTGACCAATTGCAATTGATTACATATCAGTTTGCTATAATACACCAGTAGGCCTATACTACAATGACATTTAATGGGCTGCCATAAAACTAAATACTGCAACGTTTGAGATATTTCAAAGGAAGTCACATCAATAATACATCATCACTCATCACGCATATCCACTGAAAGATTACTGAGAACCAAATGAAGCCCAGATAGCAAGGAGGTATTGAATCAACATTGATATTGTGTTATAAGCATCAGTATCGGTCATCAACCAATTTTCAATGGTGGAATCAACATTCACTTTCTGATGGTAATGGTCACCGATGTATTAGCTTGAAATGGAAACATTGTATCAATGTAACAATAACAACCAAAGACATCATATTGATGAATAACATTGATTTTTGATCAGATGAATCAGATTCAGGTGCGTTTTCATTTTCAAATAAAAAAACGTTATAATTATTAATCGCCTGTCGCTGCTGTCGCTACATGCTAGCACGCTCGTATGTATGTTACGTGGTAAGTGAATTTATTTTGTCTTGGTTAAATTGGTTAAGTTAAAAGTTCAAGTTGCTACGGGTGACGTAGGAAAATAAACAAAAGGAGACTTAACAGCAAAGCGTATTTGTGGTTGATGCTAATTCTGCATTCGTTTATTAATGACCAACTAGGAATCCCGATATCCGACGAGGGAAAATGTAATAAAACGCCCTTTCAACTAGGAGTTACATGTATGAAATCAGGGTTCGGGAAATCAACCGCGACCTCTCGACTAGGAAAAACTTGACATCACATCATCATGGCAGTACACACCGCGACCCACATTGTGAACCGTTACAAACATTATTTTTGAGTTTAGCTTTTAAAACACTTCAACTTTCGTTTTTCAGCATGAAACTGTAACTACTATTGCATGTAGGTATTGTGTCCATTAGCAGAAGTTTAAAATCAATAAAGAGTTTTGCATTTTTAAAATTGATGTCAATGTGTTATCTATTTTAGTAGCCTAACTCAAAAGTATTTTATTAGTTTTTTTTATTTATTTTGACTACTTTGAGCAATAATTGGTTACTTTGAGCAAGGTAAAATGTTGTTATAAAGTGATATTATCATTAGCTATGATATATTTAATTGATAATACGTTGATTTAACATCAGTTACGTTAATTTCCATTGTTAACATCAACATTGTTTCAGTATTATTTCAATGCATTGATTCAACGTAAACTCGATGAGCACCTGGACGCAGAATCAACATGGAATCAATGCTTCATCTTATATCAAATAAAGAGGTTTGCATTTTTAAAATTGATGTCAATGTGTTATATATTTTAGTAGCCTAACTCAAAAGTATTTTATTCGTTTTTTTTAGATTTTGACATTGAATCAATGCTTCATCTTATGTTAATTCAACATTGATTTAATGTTTCCTTGCTATCTGGGAGGCGTAGCCTACTTTGCATATGAAACCTTAAATATAACATGTAATTCATTAAACATTTTAAGTTTGAAAAGGTTAAATTTGCTGCACATTTATATCAGGTTATCAAGGGGGTGGGGGGGATACATCTCCTAATATGTAGGATATACTCACGGCAATGGTGTTGGACCAGAATTTCACCACTTCTTTGGAACGCAGGTGCAAAGCATACCGTTCCTTCGATGCCTCCAGAAGGTTCTCGTTGTGTTTATTGACGTGGTTCAAGTTGTCGTTAATCCGGAGCCAGTCAGCTTTTGGCAAAACTGTGACTTGGCGGAGATCTGGAAGGCGCACCGATGCGGTTGGTTCCTCCTTTGACTGTATGCCTACTGTTGGAGTTATTCGTGTATCAAGGTTAATTCAAAGATAAATGCACATTAAATACTTAACGTGTTTATACACATACACCACCACAACTGAAAGTAGGCTACATGCACAGATATCTGGCAAACGCTACTGAAATGCAGCTAGCTGGCTAACGAATGTTTGGTTATCTAATCGAGTGAACTTACAAATGCAATTCATGCTGGAGTTTTTCATTCTGTTATACTGTGGCGCTGAGACCGTTGCCATCTTCAATTGACTTTTATTTAAATTTTCTGTCTTGATAACTACTCAGTTATTATATAATTTAAAGCAGCTAGTCACTACAAGCTACAAACGCTGAATTCCACGACAGCCAAAATTCGGAATGGAATGAAACCCCCTTGAAATTCTTCAGTCTCCAAGCAACGATAAACATTTGCGTCACCATGGTTGCATTGCCGAGGAATTCAGTTTCGCACTCGTTGGAAGACGAATCCACGCATTGCCGTGTCCAGGGTTGCCAGACTGGGGGATTTTCCCCTAAAAGGGGTTTTAAAAAATTAATGGCGGTCGGAGTCAATGATAGATGGGGGATTTTAAAAGA
The DNA here is from genome assembly GCA_022702515.1 of Ilyophis sp. 1 JC-2022. NCBI lineage: Eukaryota > Metazoa > Chordata > Actinopteri > Anguilliformes > Synaphobranchidae > Ilyophis > Ilyophis sp. 1 JC-2022. The sequence continues at coordinate 61,893,511 of CM040397.1, read as the reverse complement.
AGGTATGGGGGGAAATAGTGAGAAAATTGTTGAGATTAAATTGAAGATGGGGGATTTTCAGAATTTTTGGGGGGGAATTAATTCAGGCATGTGGCAACACTGCTGTGTCAGAAGTGTCTTCATGCTATATTTTATATATATTTTAATGTCGGCTTGATTAGTTGTTCATATATGGGGGTATTATTGTTTCAAAAATAAATAAATAAATGTAGCCTAACTGAAAATAAAATAAATAAAACTGATCCACAAAATAGAATGCAACTGATTCACAAATAAATGAACGGATCTGCAAATAACTAGAACTGATTCACAAATAAATGTAGCTGATCCACAAATACATTAAACGGATTCACAAATAAATGCGAATGATCCACAAATAAAAGCGACTGATTCACAAATATGTTTTTGCACTCTCACCCTCAGCCATCCCCGTCAGCCTTCGCTTTTCGGCTTTGGCTTCCACTGTCACCGTAGCCTTCTGCCGTAGTAGTCAGCCTTCGCCTTCACAGTATTTTGGCACTCCCCTCCCATACTCCTCTCCTACCCGGAAGGATGCAAAACTGCCTGAATGTTTCGAGTAGCCTACAAGTATTTGCACGTACAGTGGCTATACAATGTACCTGACATTGCGGTTTGCGTCGAGACATTCATTAATATGCAATCAGCAACATTAGATTAAAACACAAAGATCCGTTTCCAGGGCATAGAGGAGAGGAGGTGGTAGTGGAGAAAATGAGGGTGCATTTATTGAGTATTGGATTGGGACGACAGAACTATATAAGAACAATTGGGACACACCACAGAACTATATAAGAACTAGAAAGGCAACTGCCTTCTCAAAACGGCGCTTTTTCCACGACCCAAAGTTTTTTCTCTGATTGGCTAACGTGACATGTCACGTGAAGATGGTCATTTTGTCCCTCTTGCAGAGAGTAATGGCTGCCGCTGTAAATTTAGTTAATGACCAGAGCCACCGCAGAGTGGGACTAGTGAGTATAATTGATGTTATGTGAAAATCAAAATAAGAAATACATTTATAAAGTATTGAATAGGTTTATGCTATGGTTATGTTCACATACTTAAATAACGATTATTGCACCTGCTTGTTTATTTTGCTTGTTTATTTACCGTCTGTAGTAGCCTATTGTAGTATAGGTGATCCCAACTACTTGTTTAAGGTTTCCGTGAACCAGCGGTCCTTGCGCGGCTAATAGCGTTGCCTGAATAATGATGAATCGTGATGGAAATGGCCACAGTGAAAATCGTAACATGAGCTACCTGTATAACCTTCCCGGAATGTCGATGTTAGACTGATGATAGAATGAACTATGGTGATGTTGTAGCCTAACGTTAGACCGATTAATGTTGAAGGCTATGTAGCGGCTATCTTGTTGAAATCGCCTCACGTATGTTATTGTGGGACGCCCTCGTGATCGATGCCTGTGTGTTGGCTCCCACAGCACAAGTTTGCTGGCTGGCAGCTCTTGGTGTCTCTGGCAGTGACCTGCCAGCCTCATTCTCCTGACCGCTATTTTCTCGCTCATCCTTAGCGCCCCCCCATACAAGTGCGTGTTGGTGACATGCTCATCCTTGTTGATGCCAAGTACCACACGCAGCATTCTGGTGTAGCACCCATCTAGGGACTTCTGCAGGGTGGGCTTCAGGGTCCAGCATTCACTGCCATACAGGAGAACAGACACCACTGTTGCATAGAAGAAGCTGAGTTTGATTTGTCGGGGGAGGTTGGAGTTCCACACACAATTCACGTTAAATGTAGCTGTTAGCTGTTTACCTAAGTGTAATTACCTAACATTAGCTAACGTTCACATAACTAACTCGGCAACTAGCTAGTGCCATTGACATAGCTGGCCCATTAGTTACCTATCCAACAATCAAATAATTTGTGTAGAACTACCATAGCAGTTACCCATCAAACAGATAACGTCCTGAGGACGTTAGGTAACGTTCTCTGTAGGTCAAACTCTGACGTTATATTGAGAACGTGCTCTGGATGTTCAAATGTTATAAACAGGTCTCCTGAATGTCGTATCATAACGTTTAAAGGAAGACCTTCATATGACCTTTTGTAACATTATCTTTTGGTTCTACTATGGTGACGGAGTAACGTTACAAACATGACCATCACAGTACTTTCAATAAAGTTCTCTTTTGGTCCTATCTTAGTCACAGAAGAACGTTACAATATGACATCACAGTACTTTCAAAAACATTATCTTTTAGTCCTACTTTGCTCATAGAAGAACGTTACAATATGACCATCACAGTACTTTCAAAAACGTTCTCTTTTGGTCCTACCTTGGTCACAGAAGAACGTTACAATAAGACCGTCACAGTACTTTCAAAAACCTTCTCATGTGGTCCTACCTTGGTAATGTAGGGGATCTCTATGCCCAGAGACACGGAGGAAATATTGGAGGTCCAGGTGCGACAGACAAGGAATCACTAAGTGTTCTAGTCGAACACCACTAAGACGGACAATAATCCGTAGTGGACGGGAAAAATAAGGATAACAGAAAAAACCTTGCAATACAACTAAGGGAGGAGCTCGATAACCAAGCAAACAAAATAAATAAGTCAAACACTTATCTAACTCCAAATGGAGCGTACAAAAGAAAGGAAAAATGGGGAGGACTATTGCCTTCAGGACCAGGATCTTACCCGTCTGAGTCAGAAGCCACACGCTCCAGCTCCGGAGTTTGGTCTGGACGTGGCGGAGGGCTCCCTCCCAGCTCAGCCTTCCTTCTCCATCTGACTGGAAGGTCACCCCCAGGAGCTTGATGTTGTCTCTGCTCACAGGGAAGGAAGCAGTTAGTGGCTCACTCCAATCTCGAGACAGGAACAGTTCACTCTTGTCCCTATTGACTAGGGCGCCCGTGGCCGCACAGAAGTCACCCAACACCTTGTTAGCAGTGGTTATTGAGTGACTATCTGTGCCGACGATGGTAATGTCGTCCATGTACGCCATCACCTTAAGCCACTCCCCCCGGGCTCCGGGCAGTGGATAACCAGCAATGCCCGGATTGACCCTGATGGCCTGGAGGAACGGCTCGAGGTAGATGACGTACAGGAGGGATGCTAGAGGACATCCCTGCCTGACGCCGGACCTAATGGCGAAGGGGGAGGAAGGGTGCTTGTTAACAACCACCCTCCCCGAGATGTCATTCAAGCACATTTTGGTCCAGCGCAGGAGGGAGCTAGGAAAGTTAAACCTCTCTAGCACCCTCTCCAGGCAAACATGGCTTACCCTGTCAAAGGCCTTCTCCTGGTCTAAACTTAGAAGGCCTAAGGGGGACCTGCGCTCCCCGGAGTGAATTATTACATCCCTTGCAGGTTGTCATTGATGGACCTCCCTGGTATACTGCACGTTTGGTTGGGGCCGACCACCGATGTTATCAGGTGTTGGAACCTCCTCATCAGCGCCTTCGCCATGATCTTATAATCGACTGAGAGGAGGTTAATTAGCCGCCAGTGCCGGAGGTCCTTCAGGTCCCCCTTTTTGGGGATAAGAGCGACTGCGCTTTGTCTCAGTGAGGCCCCCAACCATCCCTCCCTGTACGCAGCCCTGAAAACGTTCGCCACGTCCTCCTTCAGGAGATCCCAAAAGGCCTGATAGAATTCGGCCGGGATCCCGTCAGGACCAGGAGCTTTATGTAGATTTAGGAAGCGCGCGGCCCGGGTGAGCTCCTCAGTGCTCAACTCTGGTTCCATGCTCTCTTCCCCCAGGCGTCTGTCCAGGCCTCCCAGGAAGGTGTCCATGAGAGCTCCATCCGCAGGCCTTACGCTATACAAGCCCGCATAGAACTCTCTGGCCACTTCCTGGACCTCCGCCTCTTCAGACACCACCACCCCTCTGCTGTTATAAAGAGAAGAGATGTTATTCATTTTTGACTGTGCCCTGCGGAAGAAGTACCTTGTACATTTCTCATCCTCCTCGAGGCCCTGGAGTTTGGAGCGGAAAGTATATTTTTTCCGCTCCTCCCGATAGAGGGCAGAGAGGTTCTGTTTAGCGAGTGCAATCTCGCTGCTAACCTCCAGGCCTCGGGACTGGAGGGGGCTCAGTCTCTGGAGGGCAGCGTTAGCTTTTTCGAAAGCTGCTCTCTTTTCCTTTGCCTTCCTCCGCCCGACTGCCCGGAAGTAGCCCTGCACTCGCTCTTTTACCATCTCCCACCACTCTATCGGGGAGTCAAAAAGGTGTTTAAGACTCACCCACTCCAGGTACTGCCTCGAGAAGGAGAGACGTACTTTGGGGTCCTGGAGATAGCTGGTGTTCATTCTCCAGAGACCCCTACCAACTGTTGTGGACTTCTCCCATACCAGGGACACGGTCACCATGTGGTGGTCTGAGAAGTGCACTGCCCGGATGGAATAAGCGTGCACATATCAATACGGGAGGAGGATGTTCCAGAGAAGCTCACCCATGTATGTTGTGGGGGAGAGGCGCCCCCGGCGTCGTGAAGGGAGAAATCCCCTATGATGGACCGCAGCTCGTCGCTCGACCGGTCTCTCCTCGGCCTGCTGCGGTCCTCATCCCTAAGGGCACAGTTGAAATCCCCCTCCATGACAATCGGTGTATTGTGGTGAATGATGGTTCTTAGTTTCTGGAAAAGGGAGACTCTCTCTGCAATGCTGGTTAGGCCGTACACATTGACCACTCTAAGTGGGGAACCCCCGACACTAAAGTCTGTGACGAGGATTCGCCCACTTTCTAGAATGTTATTTCCCATGATTTTAACAAGGGTTTTTAGTCAAAGTGCTGACCCCATCGGCTCGAACGACGTTAGAGCCGGACCAGAGAGAGTCCCCCACTCTCCACTCTTCCCTCAGAGTGTCATCCATAGTGCAGAAAGGAATTCCGCACTCCTGAAGAAGGATGACATCCGAGGGAGATTGTTGTAGAGTGGAGAAAACTGTATGTCTTTTGGTGGGGTCTTTTATGCTACGAGTGTTAGAGGTAGTGAGTGAATGTAAATTACATGGTTATATTATTGTTTGTTTTTGTCGTTTGATCCGGGCTTATTATTTGCAATTTCATGGCATATTTTGTTAAGACGTTCCAGTACAATGTTCTGGTTATTAGGGTGCCTACTCACCCCCTGATTCGGTCTGCCCACAGCTCTCCCCTCCATACTGCCTGGCGGGTTCCGTCCTGGAGAGGTGGGACATGATGGCTTCGCCCCAGGGGCCCCCTTTGCTTCGGAGGGTCCTTGAGAGGTGAGCTGGTGGATGCTCTTAGCGTGTTGAGGATCAGGGCCAGGGAGTGACTGGTCATTAGTGGGCCTGTTCTGAAAAGTGATGGGTCGTGAGAGGGTTTCTTTTTGATGGGTGTGTGGTGGGGATGGTTTGCTAGGGCGTGGTGGAGGTTCTGGCCTGCTTTGGGGGTTGATAATTTGGCTGGGGTTGGTATTTATTGTTGGAGTTTTCCATGTTGGTTGTTGATTCTTGCGAGCTTTTGCTGGGTTTGGGGGTTAACCGTGTTTTTCTGTTGGGCTTGTGTTGTTACTTTTGCCCCTTCATTTTCTTTTCGCCATTTGCCACAGTGTTAGTGTATCTGGTTCTGTGTCTGTGCTCAAGGAGTCTGACTCCTCCACCGTGATGGGGGTGTCAGAGTCAGGCTCCTTTTTAACAGTAGTGACTGTTTGTGGGGGTAGTGTATTTTCTGAGGGATCTGTGGGTGGGGGAGGTCCAGTATGGGTAGTGCTCAGAGGTGTTTGTGTGGTGTGTAGTGTGACTGTGATGTTTGTTCCAGGCTGTGGAGGGGTTGTGACCGGTGTTCTAATTCTGGGTGCTGGGGTAGGGGTCAGGGTCAGGTAGGGGGTGTGGGTCTTGGGGTAGGGGTCGGGGGTCGGGGGGGGGGCAGTAGATGGTGCAGGGGGTGTAGTGCCTCTAGCCCTGTTTGCATAGAAGAGTGGGCAGTCACACGTCTTGCACTTGACCACTGCGCAGGCTGCGGCTAAGTGGCCTAACTCGCCGCAATTCCTGCACAGCTTGGGCATGCCGTTGTAAAACACCACACCCCTATCCCTCCCCAGTGTGATTGTACTGGGGATATGACATACACCCCCCACTACAGAGGGGTCGGGTCTTAGTTGGACCAGCCACTTCCTGGCCCCACACACTATCCTCATCAAGGATCCTCCTGGCATCAGATTTAACCTCGCCATACCTGCACAACCACGTCAAAACATCATGGTCCTGCACAGTCTCATTGTAAAACTGTACAGTGACCACTTTGTTCTCCGTGTCAGACAGGGGCTCGACGGCAAAGTTGTTCAGGGGGCTCCTGTCCTTCCCCTCTCTATAGAGGTTCCAGAACCTCTCCAGGACATTGGGATTCCTGAAACTAATCTCAAAGATCTCCCTCTGTCCTGGAACCTTCACCAGGCAGTTGAGATCAGCTGGCACAAAGCCCATACCTCTCTGTAGCACTGCCCTACTAAATTCCAGACGGGTTAAACCTGTCACTCTAATCTCCGGTCGAGTTGGGTTTTGGCCAGCAGCACGGCTTGCCCCCCCTGCGGTTGCTGGCTCTGGGGCGCCCCATGTGGCTGCGCCCTCAGCTCCCTGTCCCGCCGGGGGGCGACACACTGGTGCTGTCGCCACCCTCCTCGGCCCTCTGGATCCACGTCATGCGGACAGCCTTATGGCGTCGCGTCGCGTCCCTGGCACAGCTCTGGCTGCCATTCCCTTTCCTCCTCCAAGGCCAGACTCCAGCTATGGATGAAGCACAAGAACAGCACTCAGGAGATAGTGTTTCTTCCAGGAGAACCAGAAAACAGCGGCGTAGCAAACGGGGATCAGCCGGGGCTGACCCCCTCACCCCGCTGTGTGGGGACTTCCCTGTTTGGTGCAGGCGGCAAGCGTTGATCCTCAGTTGTTCTAGAGGTCTCAGTCGCCGCCTTCCATCTCAGAGAGTCCTCCGGTCTGGTCCTCCGGGTCTGGCCTGGTGGTTCTGCTGTGGGCTTAAGAGACGAGAGAGAGGCGGAAAACCAGGGCGAAGGCCCAGCGGGTGGCTGGTGAGGCCCGGAGAGAAACAGCCCTTCCGGCCCTACTCTCCGGGCAGGTTCCGCACTCCCCTCGGATCTCTGGAGTCAAGCGTCCGCAGCAGTAGTGCCAATCCCCGGAGCGCGAGAGTCGTCCGGCAGTGGGTCCTCCTGGTGCTGTCCCGGCTTAGGCTTTTGGGGTTTAGCAGGCCGCGGTCAAGCCACTGCTACCTGCCTCGCCCCAAACGCTGGTCGCGATCCTACAGCCTACAGGTCTGGCTTCCACCTACAGCCGCGGTCAAGCCACTGGTACTGCGGGTATCCACCAGACCTTCTGGCTTTTGGGGTTTAGCAGGCCGCGGTCAAGCCACTGCTACCTGCCTCGCCCCAAAAGCTTGGGCATTTGGGGTTTAGCAGGCCGTGGTCAAGCCACTGCTACCTGCCTCGCCCCAAACGCTGGTCGCGATCCTACAGCCTACAGGTCTGGCTTCCACCTACAGCCGCGGTCAAGCCACTGGTACTGCGGGTATCCACCAGACCTTCCGGCTTTTGGGGTTTAGCAGGCCGCGGTCAAGCCACTGCTACCTGCCTCACCCCAAAAGCTTGGGAATTTGGGGTTTAGCAGGCCGTGGTCAAGCCACTGCTACCTGCCTCGCCCTAAACGCTGGTCGCGATCCGGCCTTGTCCGCCGGTCTGCCTTCCACCCACAGCCGCGGTCAAGCCACTGGTACTGTGGGTATCCACCAGACCTTCAGGAAAGAGAGGAAAGGGGCAGAGAGAGAAGAGAGAGAAAAAGCACAAAACCCAGCCAAGCAACAGTCCAACTGAAAAACCCTTCGTCTCACAGGTAGTGTAAGGCGAAAGATTTATTTGTGCTGAAGTACGAATTCAATACGAATTCTCAACATTCACTTTCTGATGGTAATGGTCACCGATGTATTAGCTTGAAATGGAAACATTGTATCAATGTAACAATAACAACCAAAGACATCATATTGATGAATAACATAGATTTTTGATCAGATGAATCAGATTCAGGTGCGCTTTCATTTTCAAATAAAAAAACGTTATAATTATTCATTGCCTGTTTCTGCGGTCGCTGCTGTAGCTACATGCTAGCACGCTCGTATGTATGTTACGTGGTAAGTGAATTTATTTTGTCTTGGTTAAATTGGTTAAGTTAAAAGTTCAAGTTGCTACGGGTGACGTAGGAAAATAAACAAAAGGAGACTTAACAGCAAAGCGTATTTGTGGTTGATGCTAATTCTGCATTTGTTTATTCATTTCCAACTAGGAATCCCGATATCCGACTAAATGTAGGAAACACCCTTTCAACTAGGAGTTCCATGTCTGAAATCAGGGATCAAGAAATCAACCCCGACCTCCCGACTAGGAAGAACTTGACATCTCATCATCATGGCAGCTCACACCGCGACCCACATTGTGAACAGTTACAAACATAATTTTTAGACGAGTTTAGCTTTTAAAACACTTCAACTTTCGTTTTTCAGCATGAAACTATAACTAATATTGCATGTATTGTGTCAGGTTTAGGTTTAGAAAATAGAGAACCAAACGCGAAAGATAAGGATACAGAAAGCGTATCTAGATATAGATACGCCACAGAAGCGGAATTAAACCGCACTCGTAGAAGGTAAACGGAAATTCGGGAACAAAACTTCCACGCACTAATTGATCTGCGTGTATCAGAGGTCGAGAACTGAAAAGAAACGAACAAAATAGCAAGCCTGTAACTACAGCTCTCTTTGTTTTTCTTTTTTATAAAACCATATACCGGATTTCTAGTCCTACTGCAACGTCAATCTAGAAGCACCGGAAAGCGGAAGTCAAGCTCTATTTATAGCCGACGGAAACCAAACACGGGTGTAGGAGATAATGACCTGGAGAGATCCAAACACCGGGACGGAGAAAAAAAAAATCCGATAGAGCTTCAGACGACGCCAAATGGAAAACAATGGTAGAGAACAAAAAGAGACAGCCACTACCCATGACAGTATTGTGTCCATTAAGCAGAGGTTTAAAATCAATAAAGAGGTTTGCATTTTTTAAATTGATGTCAATGTGTTATCTATTTTTGAGTAAGATCAAATGTAGTTATAAAGTGATATCAGCTACGTTGATTTCCATTGTTAACATCAACATTGTTTCAATATTATTTCAATGCAATACATTGTAGGATTTAATAAATAACCCTTATACCTGTGTTTGAACACTAACGCTGCGTTCACACATCCAGCAACTTCGGTCGCCCAGTCGCCGGAAGTCCATTCATTCTCTATGAAGCTGAGCGACGGTCAGACGCTGCGTTCACACATCCAGCAACTTCGGTCGCCCAGTCGCCGGAAGTCCATTCATTCTCTATGAAGCTGAGCGACGGTCAGCGACCTGAGCGACCAAAATCGGCCGATAAATGTTGCCCGCAACTTAACTTTTGAGCGACCATCGGCCGTAACAGCCAATCAGAGTTCCACGCTTCATATTTCCCCAACCGACACGAAACCATTTCGTGAATAATTGTTCCGCCCGATTTCACTCAAATTGCAGCAATGGAGTAGCAGCTAATAATAATGGTCCAAGCCTACCACGTCCTGTTCAATGTATAACATAACCTTAAAGGATATGTGTAGCTGTTCTACCAATATCACATTGAGCCAAAAATACATGTTGAGTTTTATACATACATCTATCTATGTATCTAGCGTAGATAGTAGATAAAGATCGGTAGCTCGCGACGAAGATAGATATAGGCTAGCCTATCGCTAGCTAGCGAGAACACATCATTATCAGTGTCATGACATAACTATAAAGAATAGGATGCATCGCAAATATGTCTTTGTTATACGTAGGCTATTGCCGTTGTTTCTCTTTATCAAATAATTGTAGCTGCACGAACTGACTTGGATGACACAACGGGAAGCTCTTGCCCTGCCCCCAGCCTCGTAGAATTGACCGACTCAGCGACCAGTTGCTCGCTGTGTGAACACAGGGTTAGGGAGGGGTACATTTCATTTCGATTTTTTTTTTTTTAGAGTAGAATCAATACGCCGAGATAGGTGGCGATATTGTGAAATTATCCGCGTTTGTCATGAGGAAACACCACTCTCTCCTCGCGCTCTAACCAATTATGTTGTTAGTTTGTTTGAAGGCGCGGCGATGTTGTTGAAGGCGCCCGAGAGCAGCTTAACCTTCTGTTGTCATTTCCGCCTTAGTTCACGCAGCACCGATTTTTTGGCCATCTAGGACAGTGGGCGTGTTCGGCTAGAGCCGATTTACGTCATATCTGCGTCGGCCTGCATCGGAAACTGTCCGAGATGGCCGAAAAATCCAAGTTTACATAGCTGCAGCTGCAGACTCCAAGAAACGCCCTCCAAGAAACGCCCCTCACTACAAGAAACGCCCCTTCAGCTAATTAGCTATGTGAACGTAGTTGAACGTCAAAAAAAAAAAAACGAGGGAATTTAGCCTACGTTATCATAGCAATGTGTTAACGTGTGTTAACGTAAGTTAGTTTGCTGACTCTCTTTAGTTTATAATGATGTCATGCTGTAGGCCTATCTGTGTGGAATTGTGTATTTTTGTAAGCGGTGTAATGAGCGAAATCTGGCCCAGTCGACTGAGGTCATTAGACTACGTAAAGTATGCCGTTACCAGCCTATTCGTTCATTTTCAGCAATGCAACTTATACTTGCAATTATTATGAAATACAAAGTTTGTTCAGAAACACGTCTAATCCAGTGCTGAAACTAGCTACTAAAGTGATGTGTCAAACTAAAGAATGTTGTCAGACACCGTCTGCCAATCACAACTTGTTCTTCCCTGCGGAGAGGGATACCCTAAATTACCCCAGACCTTATTAGAATGCCCATTTGTATTATTGATAGAAGCATGGCGCAAATAATCAGAAATAGCTTTACTTTTCATTATGTGATATAGGCCAACTACACTACAATAATGACATTCCTGGTTAGTTAAACTAAGAGTAAGATTTTCAATTTAAATTATTAATTTATAATCCACCAGGCAATAGCCTACATTTTAGATTAACGTTAGCTACACACATTCTGCAAATTTCTCATTGTGTAAATAACGTTATTTAATGACGGTTTTAGGACGAAATAAGAAATAAATATATATATATTTGTTTCACGGAACATTTTAGTTGGGCTATTCGTTTTTCACGATCAGCCTTAAAACAGTACAGTGAGGTTTACTATTTACTATTAACCCCGAGAATTAGGTTACCTATTGTCTCCCAGCACAGTCTCAAGAGCGTGGAGGAGATATTACACGAGGAGTTGATTAAGTGTTCCCTTAATTTCTTTAAGCAGTGTATATATATATACTATATGGCCAAAAGTATGTGGACACCCCTACTAAGTATTGAGTTCAGGTGTTTCAGCCTCCCCCACTGCTAAGAGGCACATAAAATCAAGCACATAGCCATGAAATCTCCATAGATAAACATTGGCATTAGAATGGGTCGTACTGAAGAGCTTAGTGACTTTAAACATGGCACTGTCATAGGATGCCACCTAGAAAAAGTTTTATAATTTCTAAACCGTTCATCCGATATGGATGGAAATACCCTCAAATTAAAGCTGACAGTCTGCACTTCAACCTCATTGCCATTGTATCCTTTCAAACTCAAAGTGCTAGATTAGAGTACGGAACCGAAATAACGAGACAACTGATAATTTTGCAGTGGTCTCTTAATTTTTTTCCAGAGCTGTATATGTAACTCCAACCTGCCCATTAGTTAGGCCAACAAATTGACGTGAACAATCATGTGTGTCAATATGTGCATTTTTTTATTATTTTTTTTAAGTTAGGTTTTAATTGAGAGAAAAGGCTATAAAATGTATTATGCTGGAAGTCGTTTTCCTATTCCAATAGGCCAATACAGCCCATTAAAATGCTACTGTTGCACTAAAGAATCTCAGAGTGGACTTAGGAGTGACATTTAAAAAAGAGGGGTTGTTCTGTTTTATTCTGGAGGGTTTAATAATGAACAAAATGAAATGGCTGGCACAGCTGGTGGTAACAAGCTTGCTCGAATGATAACCTGCCGAATGATTAAACAATAATGATTCAGAAATACAAAATAACAATTCAAAATTACAATTAGGTTACACATAGGTTCATTGAACAGTTCGAATGAGTTTCATTCATAAAATATTCCTAAAGTATTCTACTTTTGTCTTCAATACAACGAAATAACAATGTAATAAATTGCTTTCGATATGAATATCTTCAGACACAGCACCATATTATCCTTTCTTGTACTCTGCAGGCTGCAGCTATACCCTACTCGAAAAATCGGTGCTGCGTGAACTAAGGCGGAAATGACAACAGAAGGTTAAGCAGGCGCCTTAGCAGCGGTGCAGCTGCTCTCAGGCACCTTCAACAACATCGCCGCGCCTTCAAACAAACCAACGACAAAATTGGTTAGAGAGCGAGGAGAGAGTGGTGTTTCCTCACGACAAACGCTGATAATTTCACAATATCGCCACCTATCTCGGCGTATTGATTCTGCTCTCAAAAAAAAAATCTAAATGAAATGTACCCCTCCCTAAGTGTTCAAACACAGGTATAAGGGTTATTTATTAAATCGTACAATGTAATAGCAGTATTTCCCTCTTTCCCTTATCTGTTCTTCTTTCTACTTTCACAATGATTCAGTTTTTTCTTAGTATTGCTATATTTAAAAATATTTTTGAATATAATACAATCCTTTATTGTTCTTCAATTAATGTGATTTTCTTTCGTAAAGTGAGCATTTAGTATAAGCCCTGTAGGGTTTCCAACCTCTCTAGCATATTTCTGCAAATTATGTTGTGTACTTGCATTTGTTATTTACGTGCAAATAATAAATAAATGTGTTTTGAGAGTGTGGGATTGAGTAACATAAGGTCGCTACTCTGGTTATTATATACTGTACCGTACATGTACTTTCTTGAAGTAACGTTAAGCCTATATGAATACGAAAAGTGCAATATTGGTAACGCTACACAAACAAATGTGTAGCAAAAAGTTGCCAATTCTCATTCTTGACTGCTTCTGTAATGAGATAAATTAGGAAAAAATTAACCTCTAACAGTACATAACCTCATACAGCCTACATAAAATCTGTTGACAGAACAAAAAAAGTGTATGAAGAAATTATAACAAAAAAAGGCCTGTCCAAATATAGGTAACTTAATGTTTTATTAAATACCTTATTCAATTATATTTGTAATTATACCATATTCTATAGAAAAGTAGATTCAACTGTTTTTGCAACAGCTTAAGTGTAAAATCCTAATTGGACTGTTGTCCAAAAAAAGTGTCCTCTCCAGAACATTTGGTGTGAGCATATAGAACATTAAGGTAGGACCACCAAATGATAACTCATTCATTTATTTCAAAGCATTTTAATGTCTTTTGATGGGAAAAAACAGTTACCTAATCAATATTTCTCTTCACCATCCTTGTTATCAGTAAGACACCTTATCAAGATCTGAAGGTATGACCTACTGTCCGTCATTGCGTTGAGAAGTGGAGTTTTCCCTATATCCAGATGGGACAGTGTATAGCCAGGCCTCTGCATGTCACATGCCAGCAGAGGGGACCACATACAAACAACCCAATGCCATAATAACATGAAGGGTATTAACAATTAAACAATATTAAGCAACACAACCTGGGTACAACGCTGTACATCCATCGCGCAAATTGTTGTAAGATTAATGATTGAGATTAAATATCTAACACTGTTATTATGGCTATGGGTTGATTAGATGCGGGTGGTCTGGTCTCCAGAACAAAACAGATAAATTATACCAGCCATTAAGCAAAGAGAACAATTTCAGAATATTTATTTCACACAATATGGTGACATTCACAAAAGGTAAATAAACTGTAGGACTATTCCCCTCCACCACCATTCAAGCCACAATGACACAGGGTTCTTTCTGTCATTTTGTATGTTTATTGTCAAATCAGAAATATATGAACAATGATTGGTGACAGGTAAAAGGAACAACATGACATGGTGATATCGGAATACATCTTATGCAAATACAATTCTATTTATCCATACATTACCATAACTGGCAAGGAAAATGTCATCTTTCTCGACATTGTTCCCTCAAAACACATAACAACTCCCAGTATCCTAATGTCCCTATATGTACTATATTAGTTATTCATTTATACAAACTCAATTTACCTTGTTAAAGACATTGAATGGCATTCAATTCAATATGTTCATTGTCAGGGTCCAAAGGAAATATTGCCCTTATTAAATTGTACAGTTGTAACTGAAAACGAATTGTAACACACAATTAGCGTACACGTCTCATATTGACACGAAGAATGTAAACTCATACCACTACCATAGGGAAAATGTTTAGTTCATTTGCAATTCAGCATTATATACCGAATATTGAACTATTCACTAGGATTACATAACACTATATTGATTGACAACTTTGAAACCTCCTTTGAAAATGTACTTAGAGATTCCTCACTGTGAACCTTCGGGCGTTTCACAGTACCATCTTAGGTTTTGAAAGTACATTCTGAAATTCACCTAAACCTGTAACAACTTATCACCAATAGCAGGTGAAGACGTAGAGCAATCAATACAATTATTTATTGTCTAATTACATAGACACCTTGTCTGAAACACAGTACATAATTAATACTGTGATCACAAACAAACTACTGATCATTGGTAAAAACAAACAATCTTGAAACACAGAAAAGAGAAAGGCGTGATTTTAAAAAGCTCATTGGTGAGTGTTGAGTAGGCGCACTGGTTAAAAACAAAGCAATGAGATTTGGAACATGGTCACGTGGTAATCCTAGTTACGTCACAGTATAATCACGTGAGGAGGCCTATTCGCATTTTTGCCTCAAATCCAAATCCCATCTCCACTGGAACTAAAAAAATAAAATAAACAAAATCTCCACTGAACTATGGTTATGGTCAGCTTGCAAGGAGCATACAGCTGTAGGTTAACAGTTATGAAGTTCGCATGCCAGTTATCTTGTGCATAATAATGCAATGGCTTTCAAATGCTTTCACGTGTGTAATATTTCTAAGTACAGACTTCACATCTCAAGATGAGTGTTACATTACACTAGTAACCTACGCCAGTGACCATGTTAAAGATGGTGAAATTCCGTCTTGGGTAAAGTTAATGGAAAAACCGCCCAGATAGCAAGAGGCTAGCAGGTCAGCGGACAAGTAGGCCGGCTCCCGGTGTATTATGCAGTCGGGTTGCTAGCTAGCAAACTGTTTTGCAGCTCAATTTACCAATGGAAATCTATCAAACTCGGAGGGCTTCAGCCCCATATGACCCCCAATTTCCCACATATGGCTAAATGTCTTTGAAAAGTGAGTATTTTTAACCGGCTAGGATGTAACCTGGCTATACCCGGGTAAAACCTTAGCTAAATTAGGAATAAATTGAATTAAATTGACACGTTTGTCAAACTATATACATATATAGCATATAGCTTCTTGGCTAATAAGCCTGCTTACATAGTTGTAACTACCTAAATGAAAATATAATTATTCAGTTATGAGAATTGTATATAACGTTACATTATGCTCAATAGGCCATGTGATTTAGAAAGGGGATCTGCTCCACTTTCTAGTTAACGTTAGCGACAATGCTAAAGTTGTAACGATAGCTGTGTCTAGAGCTGAAACGTTTAGCTAGCTAGCTAACGTTAGTTAACCACAAACCTGTTGCCTACCAAGTTTTCCTACATAATGTGGCGATCCGGGGCGATTACGGGTTGTGTAAATAATGTGTACATAGAAATTATTGTGTATGTGCTTGTACTGTGCAAACCAGTGCACGGGTGATGGCGATGTAGCTGCATTGCCAGAGCGTGTTCGAGCGCATTTCCACTTGTACAGTAAAGTTGTCAGTTAGCATTTAAAAGTAACTTCCCGCCAGAACGGCGACTACTGTTGTAAATAAGTTGTGATAAAGTCCCGCCAAGTGTGGTGGCATGGTTCCAACTAGGTCCGCTCTAACGGTGTTAAAGAGAAGTGACGATTGTTTTAAGTGTGACCTGGAATGTTGAGGTGTGATTGGTTAGGGTGAGCTGCCGTGGCACCTATTAGAGGTCGCCATTCCAGCGAGTTAATTTGCATAAGCCAGGCTATAAAGCTGGCAGCAGTTCGGCGCGCGTTGTCTGTTTCTGCCTGTACTTTGTGAACTAAAGTTATAAGAGAATTGAGCTCTTCCTGTGAATAAACTCTTCTTGACTGAAACCTGACTCCGACTCCATGGCTCGCCACATTGGTGTCAGAAGTGGGATGGCTGAGACGATCTGGGAACAGATCCGCGAAGTGGAACGTCAGGTCAACGAACGGATGGACGTGTTAGCAGGAGCATCTGCAAAGCGGCCCAAGAATAGACCCGGGGGGCTCCCCGAAGGAGCCAGCGCAGCAAGACCGGGGCGAGGAATGCCGAGTAGAGACCAGGCGGAGGTGCACGCGCTGGTGGCTGACCCCGCGGCCGGGAACGGAGCGCAAGTAGGTCGGCTGGAAGCAAACGAAGACGCCCCTGCTTCCAGGCCGAGCCAAACAGCGGTGCTGGTGCAGCGACCGACCACACAGCTAAAGACGGTGATCAAGCTACCCCGCTACACGGGAAAGGGTGAGCTAGAATCGTACCAAAGCCAGGTACGATTCGCGGCTAGCTACAACGGCTGGGACGAGGGCCAGACAGCCACCCACTTAGCGTTAGCCCTGGAGGGCGAGGCCTGCCAGGTGCTTTTAGACCTGGACAGCGCCGAACCACTGACGTTGCCAGCACTGATGACAGCGCTGGAGCGCCGGTTCGGACAGCGGCAATTTCTGGAGGTGAGCCGAGAGAAGCTAGCTACGCGACGGCGGACCGGAGCAGAGAGCCTCAGCGTCCTCGCCGCCGACATCAGGCTGTTAGCTTGCCGCGGCTACCCCCAACTCGACAACGCGGGCCAGCAGGAGCTAGCCTGTCAAACCTTCATGCAGGCCCTCACTCCGGAGCGCCTACAACAACAGGTCCGCATCGCCAAACCAGCGTCCCTGGACGCAGCGCTTCGCGAGGCCGAGCGACTGGAGCTCATTCTGGGCACCACACCCAACGGGACCCCAGCTAACAAGCCCCGGGTCCGAGCTGCCGATTGCGAGGACGGCGAGGAGGTGAGATGGGTCCAGCGGAACCCAGATCGACCGCGGCAGCGACAGGAACGGGAGCGACGCTGCTTCCGGTGCGACGAACCGGGGCATTTCGCCCGCGACTGCACCGCCCCTGCACCAAAAGCGAGAGCCCCACAGCCGACGGGAAACGACGACGGGACGGCTCAGTGAGGAGACCGCCGTCCCATGCCCCGTCCCTCCTCAACCAGGCCCGGCCCCAACCCAGCGTTCGCGTGCCCAGCCTGCCCATCCTAGCGAAAATTCCATACTCACCAAGAGCAAAAGCTCCATTTGATGCTCTTTTAAGAGCAGAGGAGCAGGTCCACGGGACCGAGCCCCGTATTGGCAGGCTGGGAACGAAGGCCGGGCTGTACTTGCATTGCAGTTTGGACGGGCAAGCCTGCAGGGCGCTGGTCGACACCAGAGCCACTATCTCCCTGGTAAGGCCGGGGGTACTTCGGGGTACTAGCGGGCTGCTTTCGGGTGCATGGACCCCTACCTCTACCCAGCTAACCTCCGTCACTGGGCAGAAGATGGGCATGCGTGGTAGTAAACAATTACAAGTGTGTGCGGGGGCCCAGCGAGTGAAACACGAGTTTTGGTTAGCAGACATAAAAGACGAATGCATTATCGGTTTAGATTTATTAGCCTTTTGGGGAGCTAGCATAAATGTGATAACCGAGACTATAACCATTGGTACCGAAACGCTGGGCCTCCAGTCGAATTATGAATTGAAAGCGGCCCGCCGAACTAAATGCCCTGGGGTGCCCCCCAACCACCGCCGCCCCAGTTCTGTGCTTGCTATGACCACCGCTGATTCGCCGCTCGTTACCGTGGTACCACCTCAGGTTACAGTACCACCGCAGACGGGCGGGCTAGCCTCAGCTACCCAGCCCTCTGCGGAGGTGCTGCAGGCCGTCCAGGCGTTATGGACGTGCAGCAGCAAAGGGCTCACACCGCAGCAGAGCCAGCAGCTTAAAGCCCTGCTTGTTCATTACGCTCACCTATTCGCTGTGCGAGATGAAGAATGCACACAGACCGAACTGGTTCAACACCAGATTGATACTGGTTCGGCTGTGCCCATTCGATTACATCCGCACAGGCTGTCTCTAGCCAAGCGAGAGGTAGCGGAGGATAAGATAAGGGAGATGGCAGCTGCGGGCATTATTGAGCCTTCTGAAAGCCCATGGGCGGCCCCTGCTGTCCTGGTTAGGAAAAAGGACGGGGAGTGGCGTTTTTGTGTAGATTATAGGCGTCTCAATCAGATCACCAAAAAAGACGCCTATCCACTTCCCCGCATTGATGAGGCCTTAGACCATATCGCGGGGTCCAGTTGGTTTAGCTCGCTGGACCTCCGCAGTGGCTATTGGCAGGTGAGGCTGTCCCCGGAAGCGAGGGCAAAATCAGCCTTCACCATAGGGCAAGGATTGTGGCAGTTCCGGGTCATGCCATTCGGACTCTGTAACGCCCCTGCCACTTTCGAGCGACTCATGGAGCGGGTGCTGTCGTCCGTCCCGCGGAGTTCCTGTGTCGTGTACTTAGACGACCTCCTAGTACACGCCAGCAACTTCGAGCAAGCCCTCGCTCATTTAAACGACGTGCTTATTGAGATTGGCCGGGCTGGGTTACGGCTAAATCCCAAGAAGTGTCAGCTGCTCCGGAGGGAGACAGCTTTCTTAGGGCACGTCGTTAGTGAGCAGGGTGTAGCCACTGACCCAGCTAAGGTGGCTTCTGTGCGGGATTGGCTGACGCCTAGCAATGTGGGTGAGCTGCGGAGCTTCCTGGGGCTAGTGTCGTACTATCGACGTTTTGTCCTAGGCTTTGCCACCCTGGCTAGTCCGCTTCATCGTTTGACCAATAAGGGTCAACCGTTCGAGTGGACAGGGGACTGCCA
Organism: Ilyophis sp. 1 JC-2022; assembly: GCA_022702515.1. Classification (NCBI taxonomy): domain Eukaryota; kingdom Metazoa; phylum Chordata; class Actinopteri; order Anguilliformes; family Synaphobranchidae; genus Ilyophis; species Ilyophis sp. 1 JC-2022. The sequence goes on along the minus strand of CM040397.1, from coordinate 61,874,412 downwards.
AAATGCTTTTGCCCAGCTGAGAGACGCCCTAACGGCGGCTCCCATTCTAGCATATCCGGACGTCGCGCGACCATTCATCGTCGACACGGATGCTAGCAATGTCGGAGTCAGGGCCGTGCTCTCTCAGGTGGGACCAGACGGGGAGCGAGGGGTGGCCTACTACAGTAGCGCGCTGAGCAGGGCAGAACGCAACTATTGCGTGACTCGGCGCGAGCTGTTAGCGGTGGTCAAAGCGGTTCGCCATTTTCGCCCCTACCTGCAAGGCAGCCATTTCCTCCTCAGAACAGATCACGCGTCACTAACCTGGCTTTTGAACTTTAAGGATCCGGAAGGCCAGGTGGCCCGCTGGCTCAAGCTGTTGCAGGAGTAAGATTTCCAGATTCAGCACAGGCCCGGGAAGCTGCATGGTAATGCAGATGCGCTTTCCCGGAGGCCCTGTGCAGAACTGGACTGCCGACCTTGCACTAAAGCCGAGCAGCGAGAGCAAGTGACTGAGATAGCATGCCCGGTTCAGACTGTAGAGAGTGAGGTTGGATGGTTGCCTTTTAGTCAGCAGGACCTGCGCCTGGCGCAAGAGGGCGACGGCGAGCTGCAGCAGGTACAGAGCTGGATCGCGGCGGGGACACGGCCTGCATGGGGGGAAGTGTCGGCCAGTAGCCCGGCGTTGAAGGCTTACGTGAGTCAGTGGGGGAGCCTGACGTCGCAGGGTGGGCTGCTCTATAGGCGGTGGCAGGCCCCCGGGTCCGACCAGGACCTCCTCCAGCTGCTGGTGCCCCGTGCGCTCCGCTCCCAGGTACTTGGACTGGTGCATGGCTCTGTGGGGGCGGGGCACTTTGGCATCAGCAAGACTTTGCATCGACTGCGGAGGAGGTTCTACTGGCCTGCCTGCCGCCGGGACGTAGAGCTGCACGTCCATTGCTGCGACGCTTGCACGGCCAAGAAGGGGCCGACGCAACGGTCGCAGGCCCCCCTCCAGTGGTACGTCGTGGGGGCTCCGATGGAACGGGTCGGGGTGGACATCTTAGGGCCTTTCCCCGTCACCGAGTCCGGCAACCGCTACGTGCTCGTGGCCATGGACTACTTCACCAAGTGGCCCGAGGCGTACGCGGTGCCGGACCAATCGGCGGACACGACGGCGGAGAGGCTCGTGACGGAGATGTTCGCCCGGTTCGGAGCCCCCGACCAGGGGCGAAATTTTGAGTCGCGGGTGCTGGCGGCTGTGTGCAAGCGGCTGGGAGTGGCCAAGACCCGCACTACGGCGTTGCACCCCCAGAGCGATGGACTTGTAGAACGCTTTAATAGGACACTGGCCACCCAGCTAGCCATTCTAGCCAGCCAACACCAGCGGGACTGGGACTGCCATTTGCCCCTGGTCCTGTGGGCGTACCGCTCCGCCGTGCAGGAAAGCAGTCAGTGCTCCCCCGCTGCGCTCATGTTCGGGCGTGAGCTGAGAACGCCTGTCGACTTGGTGTTCGGAGCTCCGCCCGGACCAACGGAGCACCACCAGTCAGAGGCCGGGTATGCGCGGGCTTTAATCGAGCGTCTGGAGACCGCCCATTGCTTTGCCCGCCAGGCCCAATCCACCGCGAGTTTCAAGCAAAAGCGAGCGTATGATGTGCGCTGTCGGGGGCAGCCCTTCACCAACGGAGACGAGGTCTGGATCTACTGTCCGATTCGCAAGAAGGGTCTATCCCCGAAATTACAATCGCATTGGCGGGGCCCTGGTGAAGTGGTGGGTCGACTTAGCGAAGTGGTTTATAGAGTGCGCATGCCCGGCCGGAGGAAACTGGTGGTGCTTCATCGGGATCGTTTGGCTCCTTACCGGCCGCTGCTGGATGGTGTCGATGAGGGGATGGGCGTCGGCGAGGACCAGCCCGCTGTACGTGCGCCCACCCCTCCTTCACCAGAAAGCCCAGCAGCGGCTGAGGGCCCGAATCGCCCTTCTCGCCAACGGAGAACCCCTGCCCGTTTCCGGGACTTTGTACGTGAGTGCGGACATTTTTGAGGGGTCGCAGGGGACTGCTGACCCCTTAGGTGGGGGCAATGTGGCGATCCGGGGCGATTACGGGTTGTGTAAATAATGTGTACATAGAAATTATTGTGTATGTGCTTGTACTGTGCAAACCAGTGCATGGGTGATGGCGATGTAGCTGCATTGCCAGAGCGTGTTCGAGCGCATTTCCACTTGTACAGTAAAGTTGTCAGTTAGCATTTAAAAGTAACTTCCCGCCAGAACGGCGACTACTGTTGTAAATAAGTTGTGATAAAGTCCCGCCAAGTGTGGTGGCATGGTTCCAACTAGGTCCGCTCTAACGGTGTTAAAGAGAAGTGACGATTGTTTTAAGTGTGACCTGGAATGTTGAGGTGTGATTGGTTAGGGTGAGCTGCCGTGGCACCTATTAGAGGTCGCCATTCCAGCGAGTCAATTTGCATAAGCCAGGCTATAAAGCTGGCAGCAGTTCGGCGCGCGTTGTCTGTTTCTGCCTGTACTTTGTGAACTAAAGTTATAAGAGAATTGAGCTCTTCCTGTGAATAAACTCTTCTTGACTGAAACCTGACTCCGACTCCATGGCTCGCCACAATATTATAGAGCTGGGTCTACAACTAACAGCAGCTAACGTTGTTGTAACGTTTATCATTTATAGCTTTTAGCATATGTCAGCTATAACTGCCATGGTTGTCCAGCACAAATGATTTGATTGTTGGATAGGTAGCTAACAGGCCGGCTATGTCAATGGCACTAGCTAGCTACCAAGTTACGTGAATGTTAGCTAACGTTAGGTAATTGCACTTAGGTAAGCAGTTAACAGCTACATTTAACATTAATCGTATACTCCTGTTATGAATCAAATAGTAACTTTAACGTACAAGCTTCACTGTCGTGGTGTAGGCAGCTGCTATATAGGCTATTACGTTGTAATGACGTTATGTTGCTAGATAGCTAACATTAGATGGCAAATCTAACATTATCACTCTGTCAAATTTAAATTTGAGATGCCTTGTGTGCTCAGCTTTCAGCTGCTGTATCTGCTTACTCAGCACTGTGTCAGTTCACTGTGGGTTCCACAGTGGACATTTACTATTTTGCCTACTGAAAATAAAAACTCTTTATTTTCAAGTTCTGTCTCGTCGTGCATTTGGGTCCGTCCCTGCCAGTCTGTCACAGTATGTGCTACAATCCCAAACTCCCAAAACGCATATTTATTTATTTGTGTATTATTGTGGTTAGTCTGACGCAGATATGACGTAAATCGGCTCTAGCCGAACACGTCCATAGCTTGATTTTATGTTAATTCACCATTGATTCAATGGGCGTGTTCGAGTAGACATCGGGGGGGGGCGACAAGGAATCACTCTTGTATGTATATAGGGCTTTAATGAGAACATCAATTGAGTATGGATGTTTTGTATATGGAGCAGCAGCCAAGACACATCTTGACAGAATTACAAGAGTGCAAAATAAGGCTCTTAGAATCTGTACTGGTGCAATGAGAACAACCCCCATCAATGCAATACAGGTAGAGGCAGGTGAGGCCCCGATTGACTTGAGAAGGGACAAACTGATGTTATCATACTGGATTCGGTTACAGGGGTGTGGCTATGAGAACCCAGCCAAGGGGGTGTTAAAAGAATGTTGGGAATATAGTAAATTTAAGGGTAATGGATTTGGATGGACAGCAAAGGTCAAAGCAGAAGAATATGGACTGGAATATATTCATTTTAATACCCCTACCCCTATAAGTGTGATTCCACCATGGCTATTCCCAAAACCTGATGTAGACATAAAAATAATAGAACTAAAGAAGGATTGGGAAGATGAGGAAAGAGGATTCTTGGCAGAACAATATATAAGACATACATACTACAGCTACCTAGATATTTATACAGATGGTTCTAAAGATGAAGATGGCAAAGTAGGCATAGGAATATATATACCAAAAATGAAAGCAAAGATTGGGAAACGGATATCCAATCATCTATCGGTTTTTACAGCAGAAATGATGGCAGTAATAATAGGCCTGCAGTGGGTCGAAGATGTTATGCCTGACAGAGTGGTATTCTGTGTGGACTCTCTTGCTGTGCTCCTCAGCATTAAATCTCTGAAATCAGTAAGAGAAGATCTCATGCTAGAAATTCACCAGAGCCTTTTTAGACTTCACAGAGTAGGGAAAGACATACGATTCTGCTGGGTGCCTGCCCATGTAGGCATTAAAGGGAACGAAGGAGCAGACACAATTGCTAAAAAAGCAATAAAGAGAGAAGAAATTCTACATATACCATTTGGTAAAGGGGAAGGAAAAGCAATAATTAAAAAAGGGGTGATGAGGAAATGGCAGGAAAGATGGGACGGGGACAGTAAAGGGCGAACATACTACAAAATACAGAAATCTATATGTGCACAAGATATTAGGAAGGGAAATAGGAGGGAAGAAGTCAAGTTAAGTAGGTTAAGGTTTGATCACACAGGACTCAATAAAACACTATACATGATAGGAAAAAGTATGTCAGTAGAATGTGCTTATTGCAATAATACAGAAAATGTTGAACATGTACTCATGGAATGCAATAAGTACACTGAAGAGAGGGAACAACTCTGCAGTAGGATTAGAGAGGCAGGTAGAGCATGGAGCCTAAAGGGAATATTGGGGATTGATGGAAGGGGGGTAATGGATGCCCAGAAGGCTGTGATAGAATTTTTGAAAGTTACAAAATTATATAATAGAATATAGTAAATAGATAGATATATAATTGTATGTAGTATTAATATATATGGATTGTAATATTATACAGTATTAAGGTATAGGGATTTGATTAAAAATAAATAATTCTCCATTCTGTATGTTGTATTAAACAGCAGTGTGGTATAATGGTTAAGGAACTGGGTTTGTAACCGAAAGGTTGCCGGTTCGATTCCCAGGTCGGACACTGCCGTTGTACCCTTGAGCAAGGTACTTCACCTGCATTGCTTCAGTATATATCCAGCTGTATAAATGGATACTATGTATAAATGCAAAAGAAATGCTGTGTAAGTCGCTCTGGATAAGAGCGTCTGCTAAATGCCTATAATGTAATGTAATGTAAATGACTGCATACTCCGGTACAGTAGGTGGCGGTATGCACCTTCAAAGTAAAAGAATGCAATCCGCCATTAAACAAAAAGAAGAAGAAGAAGAAGAAGAGTAGACATCGGTGAGCAGTTGGCTTAACTGCCTCAGGCGGAAATGAAAATCACCTGAGCAGATCCAACTGGGACAGTTTCGGACGTTTCTGAAACCGGCTGGGAGAAAAACAACATGGAGGAATTAGCCGTGTTGTTTGTGGTTGCGGAGGACTTGGAGGCGACACAGATGTCCTTTTTACTTCAAAATCTTGCAGAAATGGAGGAGAACGAATGAAGGTTGTTTTAATACTGCCTTACATTATTTCATAACTTGTATTGTTCGGGTAGTCAATATTTATATTTTGCTTCGCGACTTTGGCTATCACCCTGAATTGTGCCACAGTGAAACTCCAGTTAAAGTTCTTGAATAAATACGTATAATTTCCATTGGAATTAAAGCGCTGGGTGCCCTTTCATTGTCGAATAACTAAATTATTTAGCTAAGCTGTCATCTGTTATGGTAACATACCTGTCATTAGGCTGCTTATGGTCTATTGCTCATATTCAGCTGTTTCTTGTCTGTCAATTCATGAGGTGGCCTACACCTGTCATCTCTGTTTAGACTTGCAAACATGGTAGACATGTAATTTTAGTTCATCTAAACCCAGAAGACATCGTAGCCATCGGTAGTCATACATTGTAATGTGAGAATCTATGTAGCTATGTTAAGTATCATAACTTACATGCATGTTTTCATAGACCTTTGAGTGGTGGTTCTAAAGCATATTTTATTGCAGAATATCTGTACCAATATAAATGAGAAATGTCTCTTTCATGGGACTTTTTTTTTTTTAGAGTTGTACAGTTAATGCATTGAATATATTCCTTGTGACATAAGGGGAAAGTGTATTAATCCTAATCATTAATTATGTTGCTATGAAAGAATAATACTTGGTGGTTGCATGTCCTTTGCATGCAATGACTGCCTGAAGTCTGCGAGCTGTAGAAATCATCAGATGCTGGGTATCTTCACTGGTGATGCTATGCCAGGCCTGTACTCCAGCCTTCTTCAGTTACAATATGGATGAGAATGCCCTCAAATTAAAGCTTACAGTCTGTACTTTAGCCTCACAGTTGTATCATTTCACATCAAAAGTGCTGGAGTACAGAGCCAAAACATAGGAAAAAATGAGGTGATTCAGCTACTCATAATGTCAGTGTTCATGATTTATTCAAATTACATGACAGCACGTGGTCCCTTTGGACCCTGACAATGAACGTATTGAATTGAATGCCATTCAATGTCTTTAACAAGATAAATTGAGTTTGTATGAATGAATAACTAATATAGTACATATAGGGACATTGGGATACTGGGAGTTATGTGTTTTGAGGGAACAATGTCAAGAAAGATGACATTTTCCTTGCCAGTTATGGTAACGTATGGATAAATAGAATTGTATTTGCATAAGATGTATTCCAATATCAACATGTTGTCTTCCTTTTACCTGTCACCAATCATTGTTCGTATATTTCGGATTTGACAATAAACATACAAAATGACAGAAAGAACCCGGTGTCATTGTGGCTTGAATGGTGGTGGAGGGGAATAGTCCTACAGTTTATTTACCTTTTGTGAATGTCACCATATTGTGTGAAATAAATATTCTGAAAATGTGTTCTTAATTGCTAGTATAATTTATCGGTTTTGTTTTGGAGACCAGAACACCCACATCTAATGAACCCATAGCCATAATAACAGTGTTAGATCTTTAATCTCAATCATTCATCTTTCAACAATTTGCAAAGTGGATGTACAGCACAGTAGCGCCAGGATGTGTTACATAATATTATTTAATTCGTCCTTCCCTTCATGTTATTATGGAATTGGCTTATTTGTATGTGGTCCCCTCTGCTGGAATGTGACAGGCAGAGGTCTGCCTATACACTGTCCCATCTGGAGATAGGGAAAACTTCACTTCTCAACAGAAGAACATCAGCAGAACATCCCTTCAGATCCGAATGAGTTGTCTTACTGATAACAAGGATGGTGAAGAGAAATATAAATTAGGTAACTTCCCAAATACTTTGACAAAAATGTATGTGTTATCATTTGGTGGCCCTACCTTAATGTTCTATATGCTCACACCAAATGTTCTAAAGAGGACAATTTTTTGGACAACAGTCCCATTAGGATTTTACTCTTAAACCAGCTGTTATACAAATGCAAAATACAAAACACTCATAACAAAGTTGCATCTTTAATTTTATATAAAATATGTTAATCCAATATAGTTACATTATTGAACAAAACATTAAGTTACCTATATTTGGCCAGGCCTTTTTTTTGTGGTTATTTCTTGACACTTCTAGGTTCAGACAACATATTTTATAAAGTTAGAGGTAGGCCTACAGTTGGATTACAGAAGCAGTCAAGAATGAGAATTGGCATTTGTTAGTGTAACATTACCAATATTGTACTTTTCACATCCATATTTGGTTTATCTCAAGAAAGTACATGTAAGGTACAGTATATAATAACCACAGTAGTGACCGTATGTGCTACAATCCCAAACTCCCAAAACGCATATTTATTTATTTATGTATTATTTGTATGAATAAAAAATCAATTCAAGTACACAAAAGTAATGTACAGAAATGTTTTCGATAGGTTGGGCTTATACTAGAACCTCACATTATGAAACAAAATCACATTATTTGTTGTACAAAAAAAGGATTGTATTAAATATATATATTTTTTTAATAAGAGCAATAAGAAAAAAAACAAAATAAATATTAATTGTGAAATTAGATAAGAGACCAGAACGAGGGGGGAAATAGACTACTGCTGTTACATTGTAAGATTGACGAAATAACTCTTATAGCCTACCTGTGTTTGAACACTATTAGGGAGGGGTACATTTCATTTAGAATTTTTTTTTTGAGAGTAGAATCAATACGCCGAGATAGGTGGCGATATTGTGAAATTATCCGCGTTTGTCGTGAGGAAACCCCACTCTCTCCTCGCTATCTAACTAATTATGTCGTTGGTTAGTTTGAAGGCGCGGCGATGTTGTTGAAGGCGCCCGAGAGCAACTTCACCGCTGCTAACAGGCGCCTGCTTAAACTTATGTTGTCATTTCCGCCTTAGTTCACGCAGCACCGACTTTTCGGCCATCTCGGACAGTTTCCGATGCAGGCCGACGCAGTTCTGACGTAAATCGGCTCTAGCCGAACACGCCCAATGTTTCCTTGCTATCTGGGCTGTTACAAATCTCATCGGTTTGTTCTTAACCAATCAGAGTTCAGTGTGCCTACTCAACACTCACCAATGAGCTTTTTAAAATCATGCCTTTCTCTTTTCTGTGCAGCCTAGAAAAAAAATTACCCAGGAAAAATGTTAAATGTGATTGTGAGATTTTGGTACCTAGATTGCACTGGGGCGACTTTCACAACGCTCCATTGAAAATACATGGCAGAGCTCATCGGTAATACTATTTCCGGGCCGTGGCAGCCATCTTGCAGCGGTGCCACTTGCGGAAGAACCGAATTGAATAGGGTTAAATGGAACCACGTTGCCTTTCCAGTTTTTATATAGTTCTGTGGGACGCACCCAGCGTGTCTTGCAGAGCGCATTTACTTCTTCCGGTGGCCGGTTTCCATTTGTGGGTCAATCGAAAATAACGTGACCATTCCTGTTTACATCTAAATCAGCCAGCGCGTTATCGGGAAAAGTAGGTTTTTATAATTGCACACCTTGTGTTGGGTTACGAACGTTCTATGTATACTAACGCTTGCTAGCAGTGTTCAGCTTCGATTTTTCAAGATTTTTTACTTTCTGTTTCTCACTACCTACAGGCTTTCACAGTAGCGTTTCCAGGACAAGATGAAGACCCTTGTAGTGTTCGATTTTGATCACACGCTAGTGGATGATAATAGCGACACATGGGTGATAAAATGTGCCCCTGAGCAAAATCTACCTGACTGGCTCAAGAACTCCTACCAAAAAGGACGCTGGACTGAATATATGGGGCGAGTGATGTCTTATTTAGGAGAGCAGGCAGTTAGCCGCGACATTGTTCGAAGTGTCATGGAAACCGTACCTTTTACAGACGGAATGGTCGAGCTTTTAACATATATCTCTCAAAACAAAAATAGCATTGACTGCATCATCATCTCCGATTCCAACTCCCTCTTCATTGACTGGATTCTTGGTGCAGCTGGTGTCAAAACTGCGGTTGACAGTGTCTTCACGAATCCTGCCACGTTTGATGACCGAGGCTACATATCATTGCAGTGCCATCATTCTCATGAATGCGCTCAGTGTCCTGTCAATCTGTGTAAGAGGAGAGTGCTGGATGACTTCATTAAAAATCAGAGACAAGGCGGTGTACAGTACAAGAGAATCTGCTATATCGGTGATGGACGGAACGATCTTTGTCCCGTAAAGATTCTCAGGGAAGGGGACTTGGTAATGGCGAGAAAGGGATATACGTTGGAGAGGCTTCTCTCATCTGCTCCGGTGTTGGAGAGTTGTTTACTGAAGCCACGTGTTGTTGTGTGGTCAAGCGGATTTGAAATCCTAAATGAAATGAATACATTGCTTAATTAATGTATAGCCTACCAGCCATTACAAAAAAAAAAATAGGCCTACGCAAACTATAATAATACTTCAAACCAAAACATCAGGCAGCTTTTTATGCTATAATTTATAGGCCATTCTACAGGAGTCATGCAAATTGTTGTCCCTCTCTGATAAAAGTGAGATAATAAAATGAAAAATATATTTCAGTGCTGTAATTAATTATCCTAGATTATTTTATGATGTAATATTTAATCAATATATACAGTGGAGACGGAAAGTATTCTGGCAGTGACACAATTTTTGTTGTTTTGGCTCTGTACTCCAAAACATTGGATTTGAAATGGAACAGTGACCATGAGGTTAAGTGCAGATTTTTCAGCTTTAATTTGAGGGTTTTTACATCCATATCGGGTGCACCGTGTAGCAATTGTAGCCCTTTTTATACACAGTCCCCCCATTTTAGGGGATGAAAAGTAATTGGACAAATTAACATAAACTTAAATAAAGTCATCATATTTAATATTTGGTTGCATATCTTTTGCATACCATGACTTTCTGATTTATGTGACCCAACAACTTCTAAAGACTCTTGCTATCTTATTTTCTGGTGCTCTTGCAAGCACCATTCAAAATCCATTCTGCATTTGAATGGACGCTATAGCATGCAACAACAGGAAACGGCTTTCCTCCGGTTTGTCTTTCACAAATGTCATGGCAAGCCAGTTTGAAGAGCGTCTTGCTACACATGCTCGCTCCACGCAACTGTGTTTCGCCCACATAAACATATTTATGATAATTTATCACCTCTACATTCAAATAGAGCAGCAATGTGTATAATGTGACGTATGGGACTTTTATTATTCATGGCAGCGCGCAGTGCTGTGTGGCTTAATAGTGTAAACAATCCCTCAAAACTTGAAAAACGTAATTAAGAAAAATTAATAGCTTTTTAAAAATCTGGGATTGCAATTGTGGTTGGACGAAACGAAAGCACACGCAGTCGGTTTACAGACGCTCTGATTTGTCCTCGTTCGCCACTTCGAAGACTTGGGTTGATAACCTCCAGAGGGACATAACGCATGTTGAGAATGTTCAAGCGTTTTCATTCGCGTTCGTGTATTCTCGTAAGGAATGGCTTAGCATTTCACATCCAATGTTTTTCTTTATTTATATTATTTCTGGATATCCCATTGAGATATCCATCTCTTTTCCAAGGGATTCCTGGCCAAAGTGCTGGGGTAAAGAGCCAAAACAAACAAAAAATATGTTCACTGTATATATCCTTTATTTAACCAGTCTTTTGAGATTTTTTTTCACACTAAAACATTACATGACATAAATGATTCACCTACTCATAATTTCAGTGTTCGTGCCTTATTTAGGCTACATTACATGACAGCAGGTGGTCCCTTTGGACCCTGACAAAGAACTTATTAAATAGAATGCCTTAACAATATGAATTTGTTTTGTATAAAGGAGTACCGTATATAGTACATGCAGGTGCATTTATGTACTGGGAGTCGTTATTGTTTTGAAGGACCGATGTCAAGAGAAATTACTTTTTCCTAGCCAGTTATGGTAATGTATGGATAAATAGAATTGCATTTGCATAAGATGTATCCCAATACCAACGTCATCTTCCGTTTAACTGTCACCAATCATTGTTCATATATTTCTGATTTGACAATAAACATCCAAAATTACAGAAATAACCCAGTGTCATTGTGGCTTGAATCGTGGTGGAGGGGAACATCCCTACAGTTTATTTACCTTTTTTTGAACGTCACTATAGTGTGTGAAATAAATATTCTGAAAATGTTGTCTTGGCTTAATTGCTGGTAGAATTTATCACTTTTGTTCTGGAGACCAGACCAAATCAAATCAATATTTATTTATATAGCGTATTTCACAACAAGTTGTCACAATGCGCTTCACAGAAAAAACCCAGCCTAAACCCCCACAAGAGCAAGCCAGAGGCAACAGTGGCAAGGAAAAACTCCCTGGTGTAATTAGGAAGAAACCTTGGGAGGAACCAGACTCAAGGGGGAAACCCATTCTCCTCAGGTCGGCTCAGGGTCTAGATCTTAATGACCAGCATGGTCAAAACTGACTGGCAATATCCATGATAGTGGAAATTGCAGCAGCTAGATGGCAGTCCAGATGTGGCGGCAATGATGATGGGAAAACGGGTGCCGATGGCGACAGGATCGGCTGGCAGCGGTGGTGGGGAGGGAGGGGCAAGCGGCGACGGACAGGAAGCTGTACAGGAAGCTGGACAGCAACTCTCGAGATGCGGGGCATGAGCCCCGCCGGCGGAATGTGGAAGAAGAGAGAGAGAGAGAACAGTTAGGGGGGGACCACCCACATCTAATCAACCCATGGTCATTATAACTGTTAGATCTTTAATATTAATCATTAACCCTACAACAATTAGTAAGATGGATGTACAGCACACTGTGGCCTGGTTGCATTGCTTAATATTGTTTAATTGTTAATGCTCTTCGTGTTGTGTTATGTTATGGCATTGGGTTGCATGGTCCCCCCGGCTGGAATGTGACATGCGGATATCTGGCTATACGCTGTCCCATCTGGAGATCAAGTGTCTAAATCACAAATTGCTTAAGCTATGCGAAATTTCAGGAGTAAATCCCATTTGCGCGTGCTTATCTCAACTCAACTGGATATTAGGGATGCACCGATATAAAAATATCTCTGGCTGATACAGATTTCCGATCATTTAGGGGAAACGTCGGCCGATCCCGATATCGGTAACGATATTTTGGTTGTTCTGTTTACAAGATTTAAGGGCAACTGTTTAAAAACTTGCGATTCTAAAAAATTAAATTTTAATTGCACAACTTTAATGAAATACAACAAAGTGAAACATTTATTTTTAATGATATTTCTTCACATTTATCCAATTTAAATGTATTACTCCAACTGAAAGTGTATTCCTGAAATGTGGAAAATAAAGTGCATTCCTGAAATATCAGTGTTTCCCTGGTGGTACACACTGATGAACCCCTAAACTGACGTGGCACGCTGGGTGGCATATTGGCATGGTCAGATCATGCAGCAGTGTCACTGCAATTTATATTTGCGTTAAGATTTCTGCTCACCCTGTATATTCAGGACTTAAAACAAAATGATCACAAGGAGAGGATGACTTAATACGCTGCATTTGTTGCATAAAAATAAGCTGTGTAATCTATGCTACATTGTAATTAAGACTCCACGATTGCATACAGAGCATCTTTAACAATTTTACAAACTTCAGAGACAAATATTTTTTAGAGCATTCAATAAAAAACATATGAGATCAAATTAACTTCCAAACCCCAATTGCAAAAAGGTTGGGACAAATGCACAGAAAGCAGTGATTTGTACATTTTCTTTTACATATAGGTGCAGCTCAAAAAATTAGAATATCGTGAAAAAGTTCAATATTTTTTGTCACTCATGTCAGAAAGTGAAACTCATATATTATATAGATTCATTACACATAGAGTGAAATATTTCAAGCCTTTGTTTCTTGTAATTTTGATGATTATGGCTTACAGCTAATGAAAACCCAAATTCAGTGTCTCAGAAAATTAGAATATTACATAAATAAAAAAGGATATTTTAAACAGAAATGTCAGCCCTCTGAAAAGTATTCATTTCTATGCACTCAATACTTGGTTGGGGCTCCTTTTGCATGAATTACTGCATCAATGCGGCGTGGCATGGAGGCGATCAGCCCGTGGCACTGCTGAGGTGTAATGGAAGCCCAGGTTGCTTTGATAGCGGCCTTCAGGTCGTCTGCATTGTTGGGTCTGGTGTCTCATCTTCCTCTTGCCAATACCCCATAGATTCTCAATGGGGTTCTGGTCAGGTGAGTTTGCTGGCCAATCAAGCACAGTAATACCATGGTCATTGAACCAGCTTTTGGTACTTTTGGCAGTGTGGGCAGGTGCCAAGTCCTGCTGGAAAATGAAATCAGCATCTCCATAAAGCTTGCCAGCAGAAGGAAGCATGAAGTGCTCTAAAATTTCCTGGTAGTTGGCTGCGTTGACTGTGGACTTCAGAAAACACAGTGGACCAACACCAGCAGATGACATGGCACCCCAAATCATCACTGACTGTGGAAACTTCACACTGGACTTCAAGCAACGTGGATTCTGTGCCTCTCCACTCTTCCTCCAAACTCTGGGACCTTGATTTCCAAATTAAATGCAAAATGTACTTTTATCTGAAAAGATGACTTTGGACCACTGAGCAACAGTCCAGTTCTTTTTCTCCTTAGCCCAGGTAAGACGCTTCTGACGTTGTCTCTGGTTCAGGAGTGGCTTGACACGAGGAATGCGACATTTGTAGCCCACGTCCTGGATTTGTCTTTGCGTGGTGGCTCTTGATGCACTGACTCCAGCCTCAGTCCACTCCTTGTGAAGCTCCCCCAAATTCTTTAATGGATTTTGCTTGACAATCCTCTCAAGGCTGCGGTTATCCCTGTTGCTTGTGCACCTTTTCCTACCACACTTTTTCCTTCCACTCAACTTTCTATGAATATGCTTGGATACAGCACTCTGTGAACAACCAGCTTCTTTAGCAATTAACTTTTGTGGCTTACCCTCCTTGTGGAGGGTGTCAATGACTGTCTTCTGGACATCTGTCAAGTCAGCAGTCTTCCCCATGATTGTGTAGCCTACTGAACCAGACTGAGAGACCATTTAAAGACTCAGGAAACCTTTGCAGGTGTTTTGAGTTAATTAGCTGATTAGAGTGTGACACCATGAGTTTCCAATATTGAACTTTTTCACAATATTCTAATTTTCTGAGACACTGAATTTGGGTTTTCATTAGCTGTAAGCCATAATCATCAAAATTACAAGAAATAAAGGCTTGAAATATTTCACTCTATGTGTAATGAATCTATATAATATATGCGTTTCACTTTCTGAAATGAGTGACAAAAAATATTGAACTTTTTCACGATATTCAAATTTTTTGAGCTGCACCTGTATATTTAATTGAAAACAGGACAAAGAAACGATATTTAATGTTTTACCTTATCGATTTTGTAAATATATGCTAATTCCGAATTTGATGCCTGCAACACGGTCCAAAAAAGTTGGGACAGGAAAAAAAAAATAATAATAATAATTAAAAAACGGAAGTAAAAAAAATAAAAAATAAAAATTCTATCATGTCATCATCAAGGATAAGTCATCATGGGTCTGAGGTATCAAATGAGCCTCACACCATCACTCTGCTGCCAGCTATGCAGTAGATATGGATGGATCACTTTAAGGGTTGTTTCCCCTGACTCATTTTCCTGAAATGTTCCAAACAGGCGTTTTTTGAACTTCCCAGTCTTTTTAGCCCCTGTCCCAACTTTTTTGGAACGTGTTACAGGCATCAAATTCAGAATTAGCCTATATTTACAAGAATCAATAAAATTGATAAGGTAACACATTAAATATCTTTTCTTTGTACTGTTTTCAATAAAAATATATGTATAAGACAATGTACAAATCACTGCTTTCATGTGCATTTTACATACTGTACCAACTTTTTTGGAATCAGGGTTTGTACATTAGTACTTCATTGTACATTAACTATAAACATTACCTCAGTGTTTCCCCTATGATATATAGAACCAACACCAGGGAGAAGGGTGTTCCTGCAATGCCGGAGGCGAATTTACGAATCCTACTATAAGGTTTTGCTCATGAATATTCATGTGGTTGCTTGGTAACCGACCGCGAGCATGTCCGCTCAAGGTGCATTCTCACCAAATCTGGCGAGGTACATCGATCGGACGCATTCTATTCATTTTCTATAGAGAGGATGCGATACGATTGTGCGGTGCATGATGGATGTGGCGCGGCGACTGTGTGGTAGTGATGGGAGGTTCGACTCTTTTTACTAACTCGAGTTTGTATGAGTCACTCACCAAAGAGAGTTGGGTTTTGGAGTCACTCAAGTCATCAAGTCAGTCTAACTTCCGGTTTACCCCTCCTGAATTGGATAAAGTAATTTAATAGTGCGGCGACTTTGAGACTTTCCAAATGTTATCGGAACGAATGGATCAAATTCTGATAGTGAAACTAGTTATTTCGCGGGGGTTGACGCTCAAAAAAACTATCCATCGTTTTATAGCCGCTCCTTTTCCCATGATTATGTGCAAGAAAACGTATTTTCGGTCATGGAAGTTGTAATTACACGGTTTGACCACTAAATAAAATCGGCTTCAAAGCCCGGCGCTGTTCTGGGGGCTTGCTCAGTACTCTCACGAGTTAGCGAGCTCAGGGCAGGGGGCGGATTCCGGGGCTGGGGGAGCGAGTACTGGGTGACCGAGTGAGTAGCTAATTCTTGCAACCCGAGTCAGACAGCTCCGGGCGGGCTGGGAGAGCGAGTACTGGGTGACTGAGTGAGTAGCTATTTTGTGCAACCCGAGTCTTGACAGCTTCGGGCGGGCTGGGAGAGCAAGTGAGTGAGTGATTCGTGCAGCCAGACCTTCAGCTCAGGGCAGGGAGAGCGAGTACGGAGTTGAAACAAGCGCCAAAAAGTGGTTGCTTTCTCACAGGGCTAGGTTGATACAGTGATTTACTTGATGCATGTCCACAAATACAGTTAATATAAGAGTTGCACAATAGTGTAACACATTGTCTCGCATCGTCTTCGCAATTCGCATTAGTAAGTAGCAGGTATGTCAGTGGCGTGTCAGTGAACGAGAGTTAGTGGAGGAGAGGACTTGTCACTCCTGAGTCAGTAAAAAGAATCGTTCGTTTTGAAGGATTTGTTCAAACTCGCACATCACTACTGTGTGGTACGTTCGCCGGTTCTGAATTTGAATAGGATAGATTCCAAACCTACTTTAGGCAAATTAATGCGTCCGCCGTTGCTCGCGATACTCGGGTCAAACGGTCAAAGTAGGTGTTTTAGATCAAATATGATTATAGTTTATTAACAGGCCGCCATATTGTTCCGGTTTGAAAACGCAGGCAAAATACGTCTAACCAATCAGGTGCCATTAATGTTCCATGTAGGCTACCGAACCCGTCTAATAGCACCGCCCACCAAACAGTTTGGGGTTCCTGCGTGTCCCCATGCGTCGTCGCCGGATTTGGTGAGAATCCACCTTCAGTCTTCTCCATGTGCGCGTTGATTTTTGTGAGTTTGTGATTCCCGTACCCACTGAACTCTGGCTGTGTCTCAAACCGCATACTTCCATGTTCCGCACTACCGTGCTCCCAAGTACGCACTCAAGGCTTGGGAGCTCACACTCTGGAGCATGGAAGCATGGTAGCACGAAAAGTTTTGGGCTGTGTCTGAATCAGAACCCTATCTACTGCGCCCTGTCTCCTGCATACAGTCCACTGGCAGAAGTGTGCTGTTTAATGTGCACTGTTTAGCAGTCTGGTAAAAATATCCACCATACTATTTTCCAACCGCACTGTGGAAGTGTCGTAAGCACGTCCCACCAGTTTTGCAATGTCCGCAGTTTTACAGCTAAATTGGGATACTTTCAAAGTGCAGTCACAGGTAAAAATTTTAAGTCGCAAAGCACGCACTTATTTAAAAAAGTTAAAACCTGATAAAATACGTTGGTTTCAGTTAAAAATAGCCTATAATTTGGGCTAGTTTTGAGTCGCCGTTTGACTGGAAAGTCTTACAAGATCTGGCAACCCTGTGCCCCACTCTTGCGCTGCCATGTCACGTATTGTTGTTGTTGTATTTGATGTCAGCGAAGCTGCGCCTCATTTTTTTAAAACAAAGCTCACGTCATATTTATGTGACCAAAATGTTTGTGTACTAAAGTGTGCTCCCGAATGTACTCAGCTAAACCCCGGAAGTAAGTGTGTCATCCGGGTGTTTGAAGTATACTGCAATTTGAAAAATGCGTACTCTACAAATTTCTCGCCCTATCTACTCACCAAGGCTACTCAACAGTGTAGAAAAGTGCTGATTCGGACACGGTCCAGCTCAGTCATGGGACGCACTTCGTGGCGACATCTGACCTATAACCTTTAACCTTTCCCGTAACTATCTGTCAAATTCCGACGAGTAAGTAGGCTACACGTCGTTCGCTGGCATTGTACTGTATCGACTGTTACTAAAATATGCTGATATAACCAGCAATATCCGCAACAGTTGAATTATCCTTTTTGCTAGCGTTCTTATTGCAGAAAAGTCAGTGAAAGGCAAGGATGGCTAGAATAGACAGCCTATTCATTACATCATTGGATACCTTTAAGTAAACAATCAACCCCATAATAAAATTGTCTTTGCATTGTAAACAATCGTGTCTGTGTTTTGATTATTTCTGCGCTGTTTACCAGAGCGTGAACAACTGGGTAGGCTACGCAGTTAGTAGAAATGGAGCCGATAATGTTTGTGGCGATGCTTTTCCATTGAAATTAAGAAAAGACGGGCTGCTGCCAGAATAAGACAGTGGATCATTATTGAAAATGGCATCCGACAAAGGCAAGCCATCCGGAGAGCTGGGCGAAGAGGAGGGCTTCTCGTCGTAGGACAATTGCGCTTGTTAGCACCGACGTAGGTTGTCTTATATAGCCGACTAGCTAGCTACAATGGTTAACATTACATATCATAAAACGAAAAAAATTATTATTTCACATAGCATATTGTGTTGTTCATTCACATTGTAGCACTTTATTCATATAGCTACAAACTCCTAATGTACAGTTTTCCCTGTTTAAGTTTCCAAACCACTAGGTGCCAGTACAACACAAATAGACAGATGCCCTGAAGTTAGGTAGAGTATATTTATTAACTTGGGAAATTTGTCTCTAGGGAGAGCCTTGCGATCGGAGCAAGCATCGATGCATACTTCGAATTTTGAACAAACTGAGCACGCATCCGGGTACTTTATCCGTGCTACCGCATCTTTTGGACTCACACTGGATGTGTGCTCGGTGCATGGAAGTATGCGGTTTGAGACTGTCAGGGGTAGCGTTAGGAACGAAGGACCAGACGCGACAGTAGGGGGTTCTTAAAGTGCTCAATCTGAACACCACAAAGCTACCAAACTCAAAGCGACCTATATAGGGCGAAAACTCTAACACTAGAGATTAGGACAAACAACAAAGAATGTCCTATAGCTCACAACGAGGGAGCCGAAAAACATAAACAAGAGGTAAAAGAAGATGGCGAAGACAATCTGTCTAGGACAGAGAGACAGAGGGAAAGAAAAGAGACAGGATAGAAAGAATAACCTAAGCGATAAACTCTTAGACACCTGCGACAAGTCCCGTGGAACGACAACACGTTGAGGTGATACGGTCGTCACAAACTGTCAGTCCTATACCATGAATTACCGGCTTCTTGTCAAATGAATGGCAATATGGAAGCGTCAAACAAAGATGAAGCAAGGTTTAAATAATGAAAGGAAATACAGAACAGGTGAACACACTGAGTAGAAGAAAACCCAAACACACAAAATGGACAAAGAAAACAAAAGGAAGAGGCGCAACATGAACACTCCCCAGGGAAGTGGCTAACAAGAGAAGAGCAGGCTGAGAAACCATGACAGGACCCCCCCTCTAAGGGATGGCCCCAGACAATCCCTCAAGCCTGCGACCCCGGAAATCCCTGATATGTTGAGGGTCCAGTATGTTTTTGGAGGGGACCAAACAAGGCTCCTCCGGGCCATAATCCTCCCAATCTACCAAAAATTGGAAACCTGTCCCAAACCATCTCTCGGCTAAAATACACCGGACAGTGTACACTGGATCTCCTTCCATCATCCGAGGAGGTGGCAGTGGCTTATCCGCAGAGGCCAGAGGGCTAATAAGCACTGGTTTAAGCCGAGAGACATGAAAGGTGGGATGGATACGCATAGCACGGGGGAGCTGCAATCTCAACTGGATTAATACGCCGTATAATTTTAAACGGCCCAATAAACCAGGGCGCGAGTTTGCGAGACTCCACCCTTAACAGCAGATCACGCGTAGCAAGCCACACGCATTGCCCCACCCTGAATGAGGGGGCAGGACGGCGTTGCCTGTCAGCTGCCACCTTGTGTCTAGCTGCAGCGCGCTGAAGCACAGTATGCAGCCGCTTCCAAACAGAGCGACATTTCAGAATGAAATATGCCACGGAGGGAACCTCTACGTTCCTCTCAAGCTCAGGGAATAGTGGGGGCTGATACCCCAGTTGAGCCTCGAAGGGCGAGAGCCCTGTGGACATGTTGCGTAAACGTATTATGGGCATACTCAGCCCAGGCCAGGTGTGCACTCCAGGAAGTGGGATTAGAGGCAGCCAGGCAACGCAGAGTGTTCTCCAGCGTCTGGTTAGTGTGCTCTGTCTGTCCAGTCGTCTCAGGATGGAAGCCAGAAGACAAACTGACTGAGGCACCAAGCAGAGAACAGAATGCGCGCCAGAACTTAGCCGCGAACTGAGGCCCGCAATCCAAAACAACATCTCGTGTAGCCGGAAAATGTGGTATACCATTAGTTGCGCAGTTTCAGAGGCTGAAGGAAGTTTCGACAAAGCGATAAAATGAGCCGCCTTGGAGAAGCGATCCACCAAGACAAATATCACCCATTTGCCCAGATTTGATCACCGTTTTGGAAAACTGGTGACGAAGTCGAGGGCGATGTGACTCCAAGGATGTCTGGAAATGGGAAGAGGGCGCAAAAGCCCAGAGGGGGCTAAAACCGCCGAGAAAGAAACTCCCTTGTGCGGTGAATGCCCGGATGAGCAACTAATTGGAAAGTGTGACCCCATTGTAATACTCGGGACCTAAGCCTCAGTGGAATGAACAAACAGTGAGGTGCGCCTCCCCCAGGCCCTGGGTCGGAGCGCAGCGCCCTCTGCACTGCAGCTTCAATGGCCCAAATAACCAGAGCCACAATGTGGTCGGCGGGGATGATAGATTCGGGAACAGGAGACCTGTCAGAACGGTCAAAAACGTGAGAAAGGGCATCTGGCTTAACGTTCTTGGAGCCGGGGCGATACGTGAGCAGGAAATTGAAGCGTAAGAAGAATAATGCCCACCGGGCTTGGCGAGAATTAAGCCTCTTGGCTAGCTGCACGTATTCCAAGTTTTAAATGATCCGTCCACACCATGAACGGATGCTCCGCCCTCTCAAGCCAGTGACGCCACTCCTCAAGAGCCATTTTAACTGCCAAGAGCTCCCGGTCCCACACATCATAATTTCTCTCGGCAGGTGTTAATGCGCGAGAAAAATAAGCACAGGGATGCATCTTGTGGTCAATAGGGGATAGCTGGGAGAGAATGGCTCCCACTCCTAACTCAGAAGCATCTACCTCTACTACAAAAGCTCAGAAAACGCCGCTTCGGCCCTCGAGTTCCATTGGAACCGGGAGGAGGTCTTTTTAGTGAGCGCAGTAATAGGAGTGGCTACCGTGCTGAAATTACGAATAAACCTCCTATAAAAATTTGCAAAGCCTAAAAAGCGTTGAACCTGCTTAAGAGAAGATGGCGTGGGCCAGTTCTTAACGGCTGAGACTTTCTCGGGATCCATTTGAACCTTGCCGTCTGCCACAATGAATCCCAGGAAAAAAACTGATTTAGTGTGAAAAATGCACTTTTCTGCCTTTACAAAAATCTGAGCCTTGAGCAGAGCGTTAAGAACCTGCCTGACATGGCGAATGTGAGTGGGAAGATTGGGAGAAAAGATTAAAATGTCATCAATATAAACAAAAAACGATTTCTCAAGCATCTCCCTAAGCACATCGTTCACTAACGCCTGGAAAACTGAGAGGGCGCTAGTGAGCCTGAACGGCATCACCTGGTACTCGTAGTGTCCCGAGTGGGTGTTAAACGCCGTTTTCCATTGATCTCCCTCACGAATGCGAACGAGGTTGTAAGCGCTGCATAAATCGAGTTTAGTAAAAATAGACGCCCCCTGGAGGCGTTCAAATGCCGAATTCATCAGAGGGAGAGGATAGCAATTCTTGATTGTTATAGCATTAAGTCCCTTGTAGTCAATACATGGCCTAAGACTACCGTCTTTCTTCTTAACAAAGAAGAATCCGGACCCCGCTGGCGATGTGGAGGGTCTGATGAAGCCGTTGGCTAGAGATTCTTCAATGTATGATTTCATAGCGGCACTCTCAGGAGCCGATAAGGAATACAGCGCCCCCCTGGGAGGAATCGAACCTGGGTATAGGTCGATGGCGCAATCAACTGAGGGAAACTGAGGGAATGCCCTGCTCCCTCGCCCACTTAATGTCCATAAGAGACTCAACTGATCCGGAATCAATAAAAGCGATACAGCTGGTGGAATGCTTATTCCAACTCAGCTGCACAGACAATAGGGTTTGAGGAGAAGTGTTAATATGTCTCACTAAGGGCCTCGATCCCCCTAGCGAGACTCCTCTTTTCCCGCTAGCTCTATGATTGTGATGGCATTGTCATGAGATGACAAGTGTGTACATCCAGGCCAGTCTGAGTGATGAAGTTTCTAGACCCACACAATGTCTTAATAGAGGTAACAAATGTCAACAAACAACACTAATGCCGCATTCTAGCACACTCAAGGCCACCAATAAAATACCATAAATTAAATAATTTTAATACTACATAACCTAAACTAGGTTACAGTGTTAGTAGAAAATATTAACCACAACAGCAACTACAAGCAAATTTACCATAAATTAAGTGAATCCCAAATGTCTCTGCTCACTTTCTACTGTAGGCTACTTATACACGCCCGTACACAGCGCGTATAAACGTGCGTTTACACATGCGTCTGCTTATACACGTACTTATACACGTGCGTTTACACGTACGTTATCCAGGCGCAAAGTAAAAAATAAGCAATATCGTACGCACGCATGTCTATTATTGAGCGCATCTCTGATACGTATGTACGCACGCCTGTGACGTCTGACTCGCCGTGACATGGCTCGTGTTCTCCATCAACACAATAGGATTTTTTTCACGTCTACACGGGCGAATTCACGTCAGTTTTCCGCTCAGTTAGTTTATTAATCCAGATAATGTCAGCTATCACACCCCATACTCGCTTCACAGCTCAACACTCGCAGATGGTTCTCTGCTTGCTCGCTTCATAGCTCCACACGCGCGGATATTGTTCTATGCGCTCGCTTCACAATTCCACGCGCGGGCTATTTATGTAACTAAATAAACGCCATACCGTCAGTTTCATCCAACTCCGAGCATAGAATGAACGGGTTTTCATTGGATTTAACCACTGTTTGATTAGTAGAACTCGATTGTGTAACTGCTTGGTTTTGAACAAAAGCGTGCTCAAACACCGGTAGTTTTAAATTCTGGATAAGAATTTTTCCACCCATAACTTTATTGAACAACAGGAATTTTGACCGAGCTTTTTCATGCAGTGTGTCCCAATTGTTTCATTTTAAACCCATGCACCCTCGTACACTTGCACACATTGAGTGCACACCCTCTCACGTCACCAAAGTGCGGTCCTGAAGGAGGACCTTAGAGACGCGTTTCTATGACCCTGGAGTCCTGCGCATGCCCAAAAGAAACAACAAGATACAAAACCCGACGACTATAAGTTTCAGTGTGAATACAAAACTGAATGTGAATCAAGTTTTATTTGTTTAACGTTAAAAACTATTCTGGTGTAATGAATAGATCTTGCTAGCCAACGTATAGATACATATAATGTAACGGTAGCTTATGATAGTCTTTGTTATTCCAAGCTAATTGAAACACATTTAAAACGCACTACAAACAATCCTGTTATAACGTTAGCTTACCGATAGCTTGCAAAACGAACTAACGTTAGCCTCATTTGTTTAATTAAACCGCAGCACGATTTTTGCAAGCCCAACTAGCTGTCTATTACTAGTTCACTATGATAATGAATTCTATCCAGCACATTGATTGAAATTCAAAAGATAAGAGCATGTCGATATGATCTGTGTCTGTCACCTACATTAAATCAGCAGTAGTCCTACTGTCTTCAGTGTAAATGTTTAATACTGTTTTACCATTTTAATGGCAGTGTAGTATAATGGTTAAGGAACTGGCCTTGTAACCAAAGGTTGCAGGTTCCATTCCCAGGACTGCCGTTGTACCCTTGAGCAAGGTACTTAACCTGAATCGCTTCAGTATATATCCAGCTGTACGAATGGATAATATGTAAAAATGCTAAAAAAATAAAATACAAATAGCCTACGTGTTATCAGCCAGTCTCTTCATTTTGACATTGTTTTGTAATGGTTTGGGTATTCATAATTTCCACTTTTAAACATAATATTATCATAAAATAATAATACTACAATTCTATGTTCTTGTTTTAGGGTATACCATTCACAGATGTGAGTTAGATTGCAGACCACAATGGCATTATCACTGCATCCACTGCCAGTCAACACTGCTACGTAGACTTCATAAAACACCTGTATTTGTGCAAGGAGAAACACCCTGCCGTAACCCCCACCATCCCAGCTCCAACAACCCCCTCACAGGACTGAATGTTAATTTCTCTACCATAAACCACCTCCAATATCGTTTCAGAGCATTGGCAGGACGTCCAACCTGTCACAAACCACAGACCACGTATAACTATTCTGGCCCAGGACTGTAACATCAACTTCACACAGCCAAGGAGAATTGCTGCTGGTCACAGTCACACAAAATACTGAGTGACCCCCCCCCCCCCCCCAAAAAAAATACCCCTTGTTCTTTGGGGTTAACTGTGACCTACAGATCCATATCCCCAAGGAAATCCATAGTTTAGGGCCTAATTTCTTTATATGAGCTGTTTTTGGAGCCAGAGACCAATTTTTTTTTATTGATAGACACACTAGGGCCGTGTCCGAATACGACCCCTACACCCTTTTGAGGGCGCATATTTGAGTCCACTTCGTCAAAAAACTTTTGAGTGGGCAACTTTTTTTCACAAATGGGGGCACTTAAAATACCAGGATGAACCCCTTATTTCCGGGGTTTTGTTGAGGGAATTCAGGAGCGCACTTATCTGAGTATACGCAGAAGACTCCAAGAAACGCCCTCCAAGAAACGCCCCTCACTACAAGAAACGCCCCTTCAGCTAATTAGCTATGTGAACGTAGTTGAACGTCAAAAAAAACAAAACAAGGGAATTTAGCCTACGTTATCATAGCAACGTGTTAACGTGTGTTAACGTAAGTTAGTTTGCTGACTCTCTTTAGTTTATCTAGCAAGTGATCATCCATGTAACTAGCTAGGTATAGCAATTCAGTTCCAGAAGGGAACTAACTGACGTAGTAGTTACTTCAGCTGTTTATTGTCAGAGAGCAATGCAGGGCAACGTTAATGTTAAATGATGTCATGCTGTAGGCCTATCTGTGTGGAATTGTGTATTTTTGTAAGCGGCGTAATGAGCTAAATCTGGCTCAGTCGACTGAGGTCATTAGACTACGTAAAGTATGCCGTTACCAGCCTATTCGTTCATTTTCAGCAATGCCACTTATACTTGCAATTATTATGAAATACAAAGTTTGTTCAGAAACACGTCTAATCCAGTGCTGAAACTTGCTACTAAAGTGATGTGTCAAACTAAAGAATGTTGTGCTATCAGTCAGACACCGTCTGCCAATCACAACTTGTTCTTCCCTGCGGAGAGGGGTACCCTAAATTACCCCAGACCTTATCAGAATGCCCATTTGTATTATTGATAGAAGCATGGCGCAAATAATCAGAAATAGCTTTACTTTTCATGATGTGATATAGGCCAACTACACTACAATAATGACATTCCTGGTTAGTTAAACTGACGCTGCGTTCACACAGCGAGCAACTGGTCGCCGAGTCGGTCAATTCGGGGCGGGGCAAGAGCTTCCCGTTGTGTCATCCAAGTCAGTTCGTGCAGCTACAATTATTTGATACAGATAAACAACGGCAGTAGCCTACGTATAACAAAGACATATTTGCGATGCATCCAGGCTGGTAGATCCAATATGATATTGGAACCCTAGTGCTTTAACTGCCTACACATAACACACACAACTAAACAGCATTCCTGACAATACAGTAGGCTCTAGAAGTGTCATGACGTTACATTAGCCCAGTGATTTTCAACCACTGTGCCGCGGCACACTAGTGTGCCGTGAGAGATTGTCAGGTGTGCCGTGGGAAATTATCTTATCCTATTAACTTCACTTAATTAGTAACACTTTTGGTTGGTGGTGTGACTCAGGATTTTTTTTAATGTAAAAAATGTGCCTTGGCTCAAAAAAGGTTGAAAAACACTGCATTAGCCTACCTGTGAACAGTAAATCATACCTTTTCGCCGTTTTGGCTTCCAATATAGCCTACATGATATGCTAACGTTAGCTAAACAAAGCATTTATCTAGTGTTGTGTGAACGTTTAATTCACACAATAAAATAACAAAGACCTTACCATCGGTACCAAGGGCACTCGCAATTGCCCTCCAAGCGTCAATTTTTAGACGCTTATCCCGGTATTCCTTTTGGAATACATTAAACAGGACGTGGTAGGCTTGGACCATTATTATTAGCTGCTACTCCATTGCTGCAATTTGAGTGAAATCAGGCGGAACAATTATTCACGAAATGAAGATTGTGTCATCCAAGTCAGTTCGTGCAGCTACAATTATTTGATAAAGAGAAACAACGGCAATAGCCTACGTATAACAAAAACATATTTGCGATGCATCCTATTCTTTATAGTTATGTCATGACACTGATAATGATGTGTTCTCGCTAGCTAGCGATAGGCTAGCCTATATCTATCTTCGTCGCGAGCTACCAATCTTTATCTACTATCTACGCTAGATACATAGATAGATGTATGTATAAAACTCTAACATGTATTTTTTGGCTCAATGTGATATTGGTAGAACAGCTACACATATCCTTTAAGGTTATGTTATACATTGAACAGGACGTGGTAGGCTTGGACCATTATTATTAGCTGCTACTTCATTGCTGCAATTTAAGTGAAATCGGGCGGAACAATTATTCACGAAATGGTTTCGTGTCGGTTGGGGAAATATGAAGTGTGGAACTCTGATTGGCTGTGACGGCCGATGGTCGCTCAAAAGTTAAGTTTCGGGCAACATTTTGATTTTGGTCGCTCAGTTTCCTAGTCGCTCAGGTCGCTGACCGTCGCTCAGCTTCATAGAGAATGAATGGACTTCCGGCGACTGGGCGACCGAAGTTGCTGGATGTGTGAACGCAGCATGACGCTGTGTTCACACAGCAATCGACTGGTCGCTGAGTCGGTCAATTCTACGAGGCTGGGGGCGGGGCAAGAGTTTCCCGTTGTGTCATCCAAGTCAGTTCGTGCTGCTACAATTTTGTGATACAGATAAACAACGGCAGTAGCCTTCATATAACAAAGACATATTTGCGATGCATCCTATTCTTTATAGTTATGCCATGACACTGATAATTATGTGTTCTCGCTAGCTAGCCTATATCTATTTTCGTCGCGAGCAAGTGATCTTTATCTATCTATATAGATACATAGATAGATATATGTATAAAACTCAACATGTAGTTTGGGCTCAATGTGATATTGGTAGAACTGCCACATATATCCTTTAAGGTTATGTTATGACACTGATAATTATTCAATGATAATATATAAATTATTTACTGTTGTTACCGCTGCTAACCCTATTTCGCCTAGCTTAGTTTGATAGGCAATATTACGTAGATTACGTTCATGAAATGATATTAAACTTCCAATTAGATTCTTTCCCTCCTTTATTTGAACGTTTTGGAGGGATATTTTTTACTATAAATTGAGTCTTCAGCTTCATGATTACCACTTTGGAAAATGAACCGGGGAAAAAAACTGCTAGCTGTCGCCCTAATTTATTTACGCCAGAGGAAGCGGAGGCTCTGGGTGCATAGCACCGTACAACGCCGCTGGCAGCTCGGAGAATTTCACCGGCTGGTGCAGGAACTCCGCCTGGACGGGGACCGCTTCCAGCGTTATTTTCGGCTGGATTGTGAGCAGTTCGACCGGCTGCTGGCAACAGTGGGACCCCTTTTCACGAAATGGTTTCGTATCGGTTGGAGAAATATGAAGCGCGGAACTCTGAATGGCTGTTACGGCCGATGGTCGCTCAAAAGTTAAGTTTCGGGCAACATTTATCGGCCGATTTTGGTCGCTCAGTTTTCTAGTCGCTCAGGTCGCTGACCGTCGCTTACGCGGAGTTCACACAGCGAGCAACTGGTCGCCGAGTCGGTCAATTCTACGAGGCTGGGGGCGGGGCAAGAGCTTCCCGTTGTGTCATCCAAGTCAGTTCGTGCAGCTACAATTATTTGATACAGATAAACAACGGCAGTAGCCTACGTATAACAAAGATATATTTGCGATGCATCCAGGCTGGTAGATCTAGGATTGCCAACCGTCCCGTATTAGCCGGGACGCCCCGTATTTGAGCTAAAAGAGGCGCATCCCGTACGGGACATCATTTGTCCCGGCCTCCCCGGTAAAGAGAAGATGCATATATTTTTCTGTTTGCGCACCATGCAGTGTGTCTGCAGGACGCCTGCCTGTGTGTTTGTGTGCTGTATCCGACAGGCGCTAGGACCGCTCGGCGCCGCTCAGTTGACACGGCAGGCAACGCTCACGTGTTTGTGTGTATGTGTGTGTGCGGTGGTGCATGCGCATGTCAGTCTGTTCGTGTGGAAAAATTAGCGCTGCTGCAGGTGAGCAGGCTAGCGTTGGCAGACAGTATAGCCCTAGACTAACTGATTTCTTCAACAAAACATCAGTAAGTTACTGACAGTAACATTACATCTGTTAGACGTTAGTTTAAACCACAAATTGGAAAAATGAAGAGGACCGAAAATAAAATCAAACGAAAATTCTGCCCGCCTCCGGTTTATGATATTAACTTTAATAAAAATTAATTGTATTTCTGTTTATTTTAGTTTGAAGTAGAATCGATGCGTGATGTTGTTTTACTCTTTTACGCAATTTGGAGAAATCGCAAAGCGGGTTGTGTCATTATTTGTTACATGTTAGCTAGCGTTTTATCATATTTTTAACAGAGCTGTTCCTTTTGTGAATATTTGTGTTAACGTTACCTGCTAAGCAGCATTTAAACCAAGATTGCTATGCTACATGCAGTTTAGGCGCCTAAAGTTTCCTTGATGTCATTTTACTTGAAATTGTATTGCAATCTGCACTCATATGACAATTAAGTTACTAAAGGCGAACTATTTTTTTCCGTTTGTTTTTTAAATAGTAGTTAGCTAATATGTTGAAAAAAATGTATGTGTCATTCTTTTCCCCCCCCTGTGGGCTTTAAAATGAATACTGCAGCATCAGTATGAAAGTGGAGATGAGGAGGATGTTGTGGTCCCAGGCCCCGCTAAAAAGAAAAGGCTAGTCTCATATAATAAAAAATGGGAAGAAAAACACAGTTGGGTTAAGGCTGTGAGTGGAGATTTGTCCCTGGTGTTTTTCAACTTGTGTCGGAGGGAGTTTTCAATTGCTCAATGGTTGAAGAATTCCATTTCCTTGATTATGGTATGAATAGGACTTGTTACAGTAAGTGTAATACAGTAGCCTAATGCAGCTGTATGTAAGCCATGTTGTGTTTGTATAACTGTGCCAAAATGCATTTTTCTATGCATTTTGGGAGTTTTGACCCACACAAAACCCCAAAAAATTTCGGCCGTGGGTGTCCCTTATTTCAGTCTCTGGGAGTTGGCAACCCTAGGTAGATCCAATATGATATTGGAACCCTAGTGCTTTAACTGCCTACACATAACACACACAACTAAACAGCATTCCTGACAATACAGTAGGCTCTAGAAGTGTCATGACGTTACATTAGCCTACCTGTGAACAGTAAATCATACCTTTTCGCCGTTTTGGCTTCCAATAGCCTAGCCTACATGATATGCTAACGTTAGCTAAACATAGCATTTATCTAGTGTTGTGTGAACGTTTAATTCACACAATAAAATAACAAAGACCTTACCATCGGTACCAAGGGCACTCGCAATTGCCCTCCAAGCGTCAATTTTTAGGCGCTTATCCCGGTATTCCTTTTGGAATACATTGAACAGGACGTGGTAGGCTTGGACCATTATTATTAGCTGCTACTCCATTGCTGCAATTTGAGTGAAATCAGGCGGAACAATTATTCACGAAATGAAGATTGTGTCATCCAAGTCAGTTCGTGCAGCTACAATTATTTGATAAAGAGAAACAACGGCAATAGCCTACGTATAACAAAGACATATTTGCGATGCATCCTATTCTTTATAGTTATGTCATGACACTGATAATGATGTGTTCTCGCTAGCTAGTGATAGGCTAGCCTATATCTATCTTCGTCGCGAGCTACCAATCTTTATCTACTATCTACGCTAGATACATAGATAGATGTATGTATAAAACTCTAACATGTATTTTTTGGCTCAATGTGATATTGGTAGAACAGCTACACATATCCTTTAAGGTTATGTTATACATTGAACAGGACGTGGTAGGCTTGGACCATTATTATTAGCTGCTACTTCATTGCTGCAATTTAAGTGAAATCGGGCGGAACAATTATTCACGAAATGGTTTCGTGTCGGTTGGGGAAATATGAAGTGTGGAACTCTGATTGGCTGTTACGGCCGATGGTCGGTCAACATTTATCGGCCGATTTTGGTCGCTCAGTTTTCTAGTCGCTCAGGTCGCTGACCGTCGCTCAGCTTCATAGAGAATGAATGGACTTCCGGCGACTGGGCGACCGAAGTTGCTGGATGTGTGTACTACGGTGGCTGAGAAGTGCAAAACACAACGACATTTCACAAAACACAACGACATTTCACAAAACACAAAACACAACGACATTTCACAAAACACAACGACATTTCACAAAACACAACGACATTTCACAAAACGGAAAGGGTAGGACAACACTTCTTGTTTGTGATTGGACAGAACCCAAGCCCCTCAATGTAATTTTCTTTCACAAAACGGAAAGGGTAGGACAACACTTCTTGTTTGTGATTGGACAGAACCCAAGCCCCTCAGCGAAATTACGAATCCTACTATGGCCATGCCAAGACCCGCCCTCCTCTGTCTCTGATTGGCTGGTCAAATGCAAAAAAATTTTAAAGTTAGGTTTTAATTGAGAGAAAAGGCTATAAAATGTATTATGCTGGAAGTCGTTTTCCTATTCCAATAGGCCAATACAGCCCATTAAAATGCTACTGTTGCACTAAAGAATCTCAGAGTGGATTTAGGAGTGACATTTAAAAAAGAGGGGTTGTTCTGTTTTATTCTGGAGGGTTTAATAATGAACAAAATGAAACGGCTGGCACAGCTGTTGGTAACAAGCTTGCTCGAATGATAACCTGCCGAATGATTAAACAATAATGATTCAGAAATACAAAATGACAATTCAAAATTACAATTAGGTTACACATAGGTTCATTGAACAGTTCTAAATTGCATTAACGAATGAGTTTAATTCATAAAATATTCCTAAATTATTCTACTTTTGTCTTCAATACAACAAAATAACAATGTAATAAATTGCTTTCGATATGAATATCTTCAGACACAGCACCATATTATTCCATTGAAAAAAGTGAACGCTGTGGGCCGCTTAAGCGGCCGAAAGCAATCGAGTAATTCTGAAAGTTTATCTATTCTGGCACTTCACCTCTCCACAAATATCAGCCGGCTGGGGCAGGCTATGAACGGTTCGCCGTAATCCATACTTTTAGCGAGCTATAACAGATCATTTCAATACAAACTACTGACTTCTTCAATAAACTCCCCGGCCATGTTAATTTTCACTTGCTTGTATTGTAAAAATATATAGCACTCTAACGTAATTCATTTGGCTCATGACAGAAAAATGAGTGGTAACAATGGATAGAATGGATATGGATAGAACGGACTGTTTAGCTGGCTTACATACATTTAAATACTTTCAGTATATCCATTTATATTAGTGTGCATAATTTTGCTGCGGATTAACAGCAGCGAACCAACAGGATCCCCCAAGGCCACCGTAGTTGGTCGGGGGCGTTTCTTGGAGTGAGGGGCGTTTCTTGGAGGGCGTTTGTTGGAGTCTGCAGGCTGCAGCTATACCCTACTCCACTTATCTGCAGAATGGTGCACCCATCCAACAATTTCAAGTATACATAGCTGCAGCTGCAGACTCCAAGAAACGCCCCTCCAAGAAACGCCCCTCACTACAAGAAACGCCCCTTCAGCTAATTAGCTATGTGAACGTAGTTGAACGTCCAAAAAAAAAAACGAGGGAATTTAGCCTACGTTATCATAGCAACGTGTTAACGTGTGTTGACGTAAGTTAGTTTGCTGACTCTCTTTAGTTTATCTAGCACAGGGGTAGCCAACACGGTGCCCGCGGGCACCTGGTCGCCCGCAGGGACCACGTGAGTCGCCCGCGAGGCATGTTCTAAAAATAGCAATATAACGCGTGTATCTACGTGGCTCGTTATCGGCGATTTACTGTTAACTTAGGCACGCAAACGAACACTCGCGGTAAATACGCTAAATGAACAATTTAAGAAACAGTATTAAACGCAAAAAAATTATTGAAATATCGATATATATTTCGATAGCACCCCCCACCCCCCCAACCCCCCCCCCCCCTTAAACAATTTCAATCGAGGTCCGCGAAATGTTTTGATAGCCCCCCCGTCAACAATTACAATCCAACAAGTAGCCCTCCATACTACTCAGTACCCTTGAAGTAGCTCTCAGTGTCAAAAAGGTTGGTGACCCCCTGATCTAGCAAGTGATCATCCATGTAACTAGCTAGGTATACGGGGAATCGCGTTGTTGTTTACAAATGCTTCCGGGTAGAAAACCGGCGCGTCATTTGAATGAGGACAATAATGACAAACGAGAGGTTAGCTATATATATCGTTGTTTGTTTAGAATAATATGTTTGTAAAGTCTATAAAAACAATGATCGAACAAATATTACTATTTGTGGGTGCACATTTTTGTAATTAGCCATACCTACCCCATCATACAAATAGATTAGCTGGGCTAGCTGTCAAAGTTAGATACACAGTAGTGACATAGCCTCGCAAACCAGCCTCTAGCCAGTAACGTTAAGTGGTGTGTTTATGTTGACGATCTGCCTGAATATATTGTGACGATCCGGGGCGATTACGAGTGATGTAAATAATTGTGTACATAGAATTGTTGTGTGTGTATGCTTATGCTGTGCAGACCAGTGCACGAGTGATGGGTGATATAGCTGCATTACCAGAGCGTGTTCAAATGCATTGATGTGTGTACAGTAACATTGGCGGTTAGCATTCAAATATAACCTCCCGCCAGAACGGTGACTACTAGGGTAAACAAGTTGTATAAAGTCCCGCCACAATGGTGTCAGAGTGGGATGGCTGCTCCGGAGACGATCTGGGAACAGATCCGCGAATTGGAACGCCAGGTTACAGAACAGATGGACGTTATGGCAGGAGCATCTGCAAAGCGGCCCAAGAGTAGACCCGGGGGGGCTCCCCGAAGGAGCCAGCGCAGCAAGACCGGAGCGAGGAATGCCCATTGGAGACCAGGCGGAGGTGCACGCGCTGGTGGCTGACCCCGCAGCCGGAAACGGAGCGCAAGTAGGTCGGCTGGAAGCCAACGAGGACACCCCTGCTTCCAGGCCGAACCAAACGGCGGTGCTGGTGCAGCGACCGACCACACCGTTAAAGGCGGTGATCAAGCTACCCCGCTACACGGGAAAGGGTGAGCTAGAGTCGTACCAAATCCAGGTACGACTCGCGGCTAGCTACAACGGCTGGGACGAGGGCCAGACAGCCACCCACTTAGCGTTAGCCCTGGAGGGCGAGGCCTGCCAGGTGCTTTTAGACCTGGACAGCGCCGAACCACTGACGTTGCCAGCACTAATGACAGCGCTGGAGCGCCGGTTCGGACAGCGGCAATTTCTGGAGGTGAGCCGGGAGAAGCTAACTACGCGACGGCGGACCGGAGCAGAGAGCCTCAGCGTCCTCGCCGCCGACATCAGGCTGTTAGCTCGCCGCGGCTACCCCCAACTCGACAACGCAGGCCAGCAGGAGCTAGCCTGCCAGACCTTCATGCAGGCCCTCACTCCGGAGCGCCTGCAACAACAGGTCCGCATCGCCAAACCAGCGTCCCTGGACGCAGCGCTTCGCGAGGCCGTGCGACTGGAGCTCATTCTGGGCACCACACCCAACGGGACCCCGGCTAACGAGCCCCGGGTCCGAGCTGCCGATTGCGAGGAGGTGAGATGGGTCCAGCGGAACCCAGATCGACCGCGGCAGCGACAGGAACGGGAGCGACGCTGCTTCCGGTGCGACGAACCGGGGCATCTCGCCCGCGACTGCCCCGCCCCTGCACCAAGAGCAAAAGCTCCATTTGATGCTCTTTTAAGAGCAGAGGAGCAGGTCCACGGGACCGACCCCCGTATTGGCAGGCTGGGAACGACAACCGGGCTGTACTTACTTTGCAGTTTGGACGGACAAGCCTGCAGGGCGCTGGTCGACACCGGAGCCACTATCTCCCTAGTAAGGCCGGGGGTACTTCGGGGTACTAGCGGGCTGCTTTCGGGTGCATGGACCCCTACCTCTACCCAGCTAACCGCCGTCACTGGGCAGAAGATGGGCATGCGTGGTAGTAAACAATTACAAGTGTGTGCAGGAGCCCAGCGAGTGAAACACGAGTTTTGGTTAGCAGATATAAAAGATGCATGCATTATCGGTTTAGATTTATTAGCCTTGTGGGGAGCTAGCATAAATGTGATAGCCGAAACTATAACTATTGGTACCGAAACGCTGGGCCTCCGATCAAATTGTGAATTAAAAGCAGCCCGCCGAACTAGATGCCCTGGGGTGCCCCCCAAACACTGCCGAACTTGCACTGGAGCCGAGCGGCGAGAGCAGGTGACGGAGATGGCATGCCCGGTTCGGACTGTGGAGAGTGAGGTTGGATGGTTGCCCTTTAGCCAGCAGGACCTGCGCCTAGCGCAAGAGGGCGGCGGCGAGCTGCAGCAGGTGGGGAGCTGGATCGCGGCGGGGACACGGCCTGCATGGGGGGAAGTGTCGGCCAGTAGCCCAGCTTTGAAGGCTTACGTGAGTCAGTGGGGGAGCCTGACGTCGCAGGGTGGGCTGCTCTATAGGCGGTGGCAGGCCCCCGGGTCCGACCAGGACCTCCTCCAGCTGCTGGTGCCCCGTGCGCTCCGCCCCCAGGTACTTGGACTGGTGCATGGCTCTGTGGGGGCGGGGCACTTTGGCATCAGCAAGACTTTGCATCGACTGCGGAGGAGGTTCTACTGGCCTGCCTGCCGCCGGGACGTAAAGCTGCACGTCCATTGCTGCGACGCTTGCATGGCCAGGAAGGGGCCGACGCAACGGTCGCAGGCCCCCCTCCAGCGGTACGTCGTGGGGGAAAGCAGTCAGTGCTCCCCCGCTGCGCTCATGTTCGGGCGCGAGCTGAGAACGCCTGTCGACTTGGTGTTCGGAGCTCCGCCCGGACCAATGGAGCACCACCAGACGGAGGCCGGGTGTGCGCGGGCTTTGGTCGAGCGTCTGGAGACCGCCCACAGCGTTGCCCGCCAGGCCCAATCCACCGCGAGTTTCAAGCAAAAGCGAGCGTATGATGTGCGCTGTCGGGGGCAGCCCTTCACCAACGGAGACGAGGTCTGGATCTACTGCCCGAATCGCCCTTCTCGCCAACGGAGAACCCCTGCCCGTTTCCGGGACTTTGTACGTGAGTGCGGACAGTTTAAGGGGTCGCAGGGGACTGCTGACCCCTTAGGTGGGGGCAATGTGACGATCCGGGGCGATTACGAGTGATGTAAATAATTGTGTACATAGAATTGTTGTGTGTGTATGCTTATGCTGTGCAGACCAGTGCACGAGTGATGGGTGATAGAGCTGCATTACCAGAGCGTGTTCAAATGCATTGATGTGTGTACAGTAACATTGGCGGTTAGCATTCAAATATAACCTCCCGCCAGAACGGTGACTACTAGGGTAAACAAGTTGTATAAAGTCCCGCCAAATGTGGCAGCCTGAGCTCAACCAGGTCCGCTCTAAGGATGTTAGAGCGGGGTCAACGATTGTTTTGAGTGTGACCGAGGTAATGAAGTGTGATTGGTCAAGGTGAGCTGCAGGGCACCTATTAGAGGTCGCCCTTGTTAGCAAGCTCATTTGCATAAGCCAGGCTATAAAGCTGGCTACAGTTCAGCGCGCGTTGTCTATTTCTGCCTGTAACAAATGCAGTGAAGTTGTACGAAGATTGCGCTCTTGTCAATAAACTAATCCAACTGAAAACCTGACTCCAACTCCATGGCTCGCCACAATATGAAAGATGTTGGAAATGGCGATTGTTGAACTGGTTTTCATTCATTATTTTCACGTTATTCACCTCTACAGAAAAAGTATTGAACCAGGGTGAGACAGGCAGAGAGGAGAAAGCTGAGAAGAAGCTGGAGTAAATAAGAGGCAGGATAGCCTATAAGAAGAAGCAGGATTAAACAAGACAAGGCAGAGAGGAGGAAGATGAGAAGAAGCAGGAGTAAATAAGAGGCAGGATTAAATAAGAGGCAGGAGTAGCCTATAAGAAGAGGCAGGATTAAACAAGAAGAGGCAGAGAGGAGGAAGATGAGAAGAAGCAGGAGTAAATAAGAGGCAGGAGTAACCTATAAGAAGAGGCAGAGAGGAGGAAGATGAGAAGAAGCAGGAGTAAATAAGAGGCAGGAGTAACCTATAAGAAGAGGCAGAGAGGAGGAAGATGAGAAGAAGCAGGAGTAAATAAGAGGCAGGATTAAATAAGAGGCAGGAGTAGCCTATAAGAAGATGCAGAGAGGAGGAAGATGAGAAGAAGCAGGAGTAAATAAGAAGAGGCCCAAGACAGGCAGGACCACCCACAGCAAAGGAAAGATGAGTCAGTTGTCCACCTATGCTGTTGGCCTAGACACAGCAGATTATGATCGTTATATAGAGAAACTGCAGCTCCATGTTGGTGATGCCATCGTGCCACTCCCAGACCCCTATAATATCAGTGATGGGTGGTTTACTGACCCTGCTAAGCTTCCTCCTGTCCAATACATGGATATTTATAACTACCTCATAAATACTCCAGGTCCCTTCACTGGTGAGGCTTTGCGGGCATATAAGTCATTAGAAGCCTATAATTATTATGTGTCTGGCCATGTCAAAAACTTAAGGCAACACAACATCACACCAGAAAGCACAGCCACTTTTGTTACAGCAACTGTCATCCCTGGACAGCGTCTCACTGAGTCCCCTTACCACCCCTGGTTGTGTTTAGACAGCAGGCATGGCTATGTAGTAGCTGGTCATTGCACATGTGCAGCAGGCTTAGGTGAAGCATGTAGCCATATTGCTGCTGTTTTATTTGCTGTTGAAGGCACACAACATACAGCCTACAATGAAGTCTCTTGCACAGATAAAAAATGCACATGGAATGTGAGCAATAAGAAATTGCCAAGCTGCACTGCAGAAAACCTTGACCTGTCTCACCCAAAGCATGGGAAATCTGTGAACCACCAACGCAAGAGCCAGAGAAGACCACCGGGGTTGTCTGATGAAGAAAGGCACAAGGCTCTGGATGACCTTAAACATATCCTCCCCTCATCAGCAGCTGTACCACGGGATGATAGTGATACTGACTCTGCATCAGAGTCAGAGGATCTTTATCCTCCACCACCCCACAGGGCAGTGAGGTTTCACAATCTGGAGAGTTATTCAGCACAGGAAATTGTGGCTGATCTCACTCCCACCAACCAACAGGTGACCCACCTCTCCCAAGCCACTGTTGACCAGTCACGCTCAGCGCTCTGGAATCTCCACAGAAGAGGACGAGTGACAGCTAGCAATGTTCACCGTATTATCGGCCGTAATGGTGCCTCAGCTGTTAAGGTCATCATGCAGAATGATGTACGTGACATTAGTCATGTAGCATCTGTCAAGTGGGGGATAGACCATGAAGACACTGCACGGGAGGAGTACTATAGAGCTGTCAAGGATTTGCATGCCAACTTGGTTTTGAGACGAGCAGGTCTTGTGGTCTATGAGCCCTACCCTTTCCTGGCCGCCTCCCCTGACGGACTCATAAGCTGTGACTGCCATGGAGAGTCAACGCTCGAGATCAAGTGCCCTTACAAATATAAGGATTTGTCTCCAGCAGAGCTCCACGAAACAAAAGACCCAAAGTTCTGTATAGATAGCCAGGGTTGTTTAAAGAAGACACACCAGTACTATCTGCAAGTACAAACACAAATGCTGGTTACTGGAACACATGACTGTCACTTTGTCATCTGGACCGAGCCTGGGCTTCTGATCTTGAATGTCCCCTGGGATGAGGAGTGCATCGCGCGGATTTTGAATGAGACTAAACGGTACATGATATGTGGCTTATTTTACTGGTGATTTATTATGTTATTTTGTACCCCAGTAGTTGATGAAGTTAAACTTTTTTTTTTTTGCAAAGGTTTGTGGAGGCCCATCTCATTCCTGCACTGATGGCTGGGATTCCAGGGAATCACAGTGGTGAAGAGGAAGGTGATGCAACAATATGCACATGTAACAGACCCACATTTGGCAGGACCATAATCTGTTCTAGCGATACTTGTCCTGTGAAGGTGTTTCACTATAGTTGCGTAGGAGTGAAACGGAAAAGTAATAACTGGCTCTGTGCAACCTGCACACAAAACAGTGGCCTGTGATTAAACCGTGAAACAGGTAGATCAGCCTTAAGTGTTTCTGCCCCCATTTTATGGAATGATTTCCAAGAGTCATCCAAGCTGCCTTCACTAGTGTCTTTCAGAGTTTTTAGAAAGCTCCTTGCTGATTATTTTGAAAATATTGTATGTAATTGTTTTTAAATGTGCCTTCTGATTTCTCGGTATGTCCTTGTTTTATGCCCTTCTTTTGCATTTTAACACAAGGCACATCTGTAAAAGAGACCTTTGTCTCAGTAATGTATGTTCTAGAATGATTAACACGGTGAGGAAGGCCACAGCCAAAATGTGACCGTGTAGTCCAAATAAATTACAAAACAAACGCATTATTGGAATGCTGTCTAGAACACTTTTTTGTGGGATCCAGATCCCAGTTACCCTTATATTTATGAGTTGAGCACTTAATCTCTTTATCTCAGTATGTTCTCCCTGATGAAAAATAAATAAAAGGTTAAACATAATACATGGACACTTTGTTGAATGGATCATTGTTTATTACCACAATTGTGTATGTACAAATTGTTAGTTTGGATGATAATTGAATGAAAGCATTGTGATGTCGAGTAAATTGTACATCATACATTGGATAGAAAATGAATGAAAATCAAGTGGATGAATGAGATATTGTAAGTGTGAGAATAGGCATTCTAAAACAGACCTGAAGAGAGCCTTTCAAATTCCCGGTAAAGTGGATTAAGTTTGTATAAGTTAGGCCTTAAGTGGATGGGAGAGATCATTATCATCACATAGATAAATATTCAGAAAAGAGACCAACCATACCCATATCATTTGCATATTTAAGGAGTTTTAATAGTTGGGGTTTGCACACAGTAATTTAAAATAAGTCAACCCCTCAGTGACCTGCATTCATCTAATAAGTTTTGGTCTCAAGTTGCTCAGGGCAGCGCAAACAGTTAAAATGTCACTTGACAATGGTACAAGAGAAAGAGGGAGGGTGTGTTTAAGGATCGCAAAGATTTTAATTCTTTCAATTGCTCTCTCAACATGTATGCGTAAAGCAGACAGCTGACGAGCTCTCTGCACTGCATGTCCTGGGAGTTGCCGTCTGCCTTTGAGGAAGGGCGGCATGACTATGGTAGCACCATGTCTGGCTAACTCTTGACTGATAAGGAAACCTCTGTCAGCCATCACCTGGTCACCTAGTTTGATGTGTGCATAGAAGCCAGATTGTGCTGTTATGTCCTTGTCAGAGATTCTTCCCCCCCACATTTTTGAGACATATGAAATTGCCCCATAGGGTGTAATACCTATTAAAGCCTTAAGTGTGTTGTGATCCTTGTAGTTACTCCAGGTCTGTGCCCTTGCTCTTAGGTTAAATGGTCTCTCGATGAAGAACTCAGTACAGTCAATAATCACAACACATTTTTTAAAACTACTCTTGAATTTCAATGGCCTATTTTTATTAAGCACCTGAGAGGATGGCCAGGAGATCAGAAACCGTAAACGTTCAGCAAGCACTGGTATTAATTCATTTATAACACCTGAAACACATGTGGCTGATACTCCAAAACGGTACCCTAAATCAAGGTTGGTCAGTCCAAGACGTAGTTTTACTAGAGTTAAAAAGAGCTGGTTTGCCTTTGTAATGTAATGATCTCTCTGTAATGAATTCGGTCACTAAATTTAAAATCCAGAAAAAAACTGTTATGCTTGGCAGTCCTGTGTAAAAGGTAAATGTTTTTTCCTTCTTCTTCCTGTCCTGCTCTGTACTGTGCTCAGTCTCAGAGAAAGCCGTGACTGAGAAGGATTTTGAAGCCAGCCCCTTGTAGTAGTCCCTCTCAGCTCTTAACGTCGCCACCTCCCCTTTAAGCTCTTCATTCTCCCTCCGAAGACATTCCACTTCTCCAACATTTTCCTCAGGAGATGCATCTTGGAGGCCAGCCTCTTGTCCTTCAGCACTGGTATCCAGCGATCTCCTCTTGCAGGCCCGGTCATATCTCTCCACATTGTCATTTCCTCTCTTTCCTGGTGGATCTGCTCGGTCACTGTACGCATCTGGGCCGAGGAAAAGGGAAGGTGCAAAGTCTGGGTGGTCAGGATCAGCATTTGGCCTCCCTGTATACAGGAAAAAATCATGTTACAAATGTGAAAACAGCCATGTTACAGAAATTACAAGGACAAATTGTGTCGTCTAGTGTAGCCCTGTCATAACGTTTAGCCTGACAATTGCCTCTCATTCAACATTGAACAGGGCTGGCTGACTATCTAAATACAGGTCATCTCGTCTAAGCAGGTGATGTGTTTATAGCTATCACTTTGGATGCCCTAACCACATGGCACTCAAGTTGTATCTAAACATCAGCCGACTTCATAACTATTAAATAACATTATCTTCTCTCTGGTGAGTCTCCAGTGTGTCTATGATAGACATCTCTGTGTGTTATTGAGAGACTAGCATGACTGGTGAATGGGTCTGGTGTGTGTGTATGTGTGAGGGGGGTTGCCTGTGGAGACGGCCTGGTCTCCCTGTCACTGATCACAACCTGAGGTATGAAAATCAATAAAGCACTGGAACTCACTGTCTCTCCCTGCTCTGTGGTCTGCTTCATACAGACTGTCTGCTCTCTCTCCTCTCAGGAGCAAGTAACGTTAGCTAACGTTACGTTAGCTAGCTAGTTAGCTACAGTTACTCTCTGGCTCTAGAAAGAACTTAGGAAAACTACAGCAGATAACATCAAATCCACGAGTAAGAATACTTACTTGTCACAAAATGTTTTCCACAAATTCTGTCATGAAGGCTCGGTTCCCAGTTTGCCAAGTCCTCCTATAGTTAACCCTCCTTCTCTACGGTGTAGATGTCTTTCTCTGGCATTGTCCTCCCGCTTCAATCTCTGTACCCACAGCTCCCTTTGAGCACTTTTGCTCGTTTTAGATGGGAATCTAAAAAAACCTACGCCCTCTCCAGTCTTTATTGTGATTCGGCATCCCCACACACAGCAAGATTTTGGCATTGTATTACAAATGAATTCGGTATAAAGTTTGCAGTGTACAATCCGTTGTTAATCCGTATACAAATGACGCGCGCGTTTTCTACCCGGAAGTCTTTGTAAACAATGACGCGATATCACGTATAGCACATTCAGTTCCAGAAGGGAACTAACTGACGTAGTTACTTCAGCTGCTTATTATCAGAGAGCAATGCAGGGCAACGTTAATGTTAAATGATGTCATGCTGTAGGCCTATCTGTATGGAATTGTGTATTTTTGTAAGCGGCACTAAGGAGCGAAATCTGGCTCAGTCGACTGAGGTCATTAGACTACGTAAAGTATGCCGTTACCAGCCTATTCGTTCATTTTCAGCAATGCCACTTATACTTGCAATTATTATGAAATACAAAGTTTGTTCAGAAACACGTCTAATCCAGTGCTGAAACTAGCTACTAAAGTGATGTGTCAAACTAAAGAATGTTGTGCTATCCGTCAGACACCGTCTGCCAATCACAACTTGTTCTTCCCTGCGGAGAGGGGTACCCTAAATTACCCCAGACCTTATCAGAATGCCCATTTGTATTATTGATAGAAGCATGGCGCAAATAATCAGAAATAGCTTTACTTTTCATGATGTGATATAGGCCAACTACACTACAATAATGACATTCCTGGTTAGTTAAACTAAGAGTAAGATTTTCAATTAAAATTATTAATTTATAATCCACCAGGCAATAGCCTACATTTTAGATTAACGTTAGCTACACCCATTCTGCAAATTTCTCATTGTGTAAATAACGTTATTTAATGATGGTTTTAGGACGAAATAAGAAATATATATATATTGTGGCGAGCCATGGAGTCGGAGTCAGGTATTCTTGTTTGAAATAGTTTATTGAGTAAGAGCACAATCTCTTAGTTCCTTCTTCTCCAGTTAACAGTTAGAATAGACATCGCTTGCTGGATCGTAGCCAGCTTTATAGCCCCTCTATGCAAATAAACCTGCTTAACAAAGGCGGCCCTTGATAGGTGCCCTGCAGCTCACCCCAACCAATCACACGTAATTCACTCTGTCATACGTCAATCAACAAACGGTCTCTAGCGCGGACCTGGTTGAACACCTGCTGGTCATTCAGAGGTCAACTGCCACTTGCTACTGCACACGTCATTACATTTGAACACAACAGTTGACATGCACAACGATCCCCGTTACTCGCAATCGCCCCGGATCGCCACACTGCCCCCACCTAAGGGGTCAGCAGTCCCTTGCGACCCCTTTAACTGTCCGCACTCACGTACAAAGTCCCGGAACCGGGCAGGAGTCCTCCGTTGGCGAAAAGGGCGATTCGGGCCCTCAGCTGCCGCTGGGTTTTTTTCTGGTGGAGGAGGGGTGGGCGCACGTAAAGCGGGCTGATCCTCGCGATAGACCACCTCGCTCAGCCGGCCCACCACTTCACCAGGGCCCCGCCAATGCGACTGCAGTTTCGGGACAATAGATCCATACCTTGTCTCCGTGGGTGAAAGGCTGTCCCCGACAGCGCACATCATACGCTCGCTTTTGCTTGAAGCTCGCGGTGGATTGGGCCTGGCGGGTAAACCAAGGGCAAATGGCAGTCCCAGTCTCGCTGGTGCTGGCTAGCTAGAATGGCTAACTGGGTGGCCAGGGTTTTATTAAAGCGTTCAACCAGTCCATCGCTCTGGGGATGCAACGCTGGGAGAGCACGGCCCCGACTCCGACATTGCTAGCATTCTGGCAGTCCCTGTCCACTCGAACTGTTGACCTTTATTCGTCAAGCGATGAAGCGGACTACTGCTTGTAATTCACATTTTGATCGGAGGCCCAGCGTTTCAGTACCAATAGTTATCGTCTCGGCTATCACATTTATGCTAGTTCCCCACAACGCTAACAAGTCTAAACCGATAATGCATGCATCTTTTATATCTGCTAACCAAAACTCGTGTTTCACTCGCTGGGCTCCTGCACACACTTGTAATTGTTTACTACCACGCATGCCCATCTTCTGCCCAGTGACGGAGGTTAGCTGGTTGTCCGTCCAAACTGCAAGGCAAGTACAGCCCGGTCTTCGTCCCCAGTCTGCCAATACGGGGCTCGGCCTCGTGGGCCTGTTCCTCTGCTCTTAAAAGAACATCAAACGGAACTTTTGCTCTTGGAATTTTTGCTTTCGCTAGGATGGGCAGCCTGGACGCGTGAGTGCTGGTCTGGGCCCGGGTCTGGTTGAGGAGGAGTGTAGCATGGGGCGGCGGTCTCCTCATTGGGCCGTCCCGTCGTCGTTTCCCGTCGGCTGTGGAGCTCTCGCTTTTGGCGCAGGGGCAGTACAATCGCGGGCGAAATGCCCCGGTTCGTTGCACCGGAAACAGCGTCGCTCCCGTTCCGGTCGCTGCCGCGGTCGGTTTTGGTTCCGTTGAACCCATCTCACCTCCTCGCCGTCCTCGCAGTCGGC
Source organism: Ilyophis sp. 1 JC-2022 (assembly GCA_022702515.1). Taxonomy (NCBI): domain Eukaryota; kingdom Metazoa; phylum Chordata; class Actinopteri; order Anguilliformes; family Synaphobranchidae; genus Ilyophis; species Ilyophis sp. 1 JC-2022. The sequence goes on along the minus strand of CM040397.1, from coordinate 61,830,637 downwards.
AGCTCGGACCCGGGGCTTGTTAGCCGGGGTCCCGTTTGGCGTGGTGCCCAAGATGAGCTCCAGTCGCTCGGCCTCGCGAAGCGCTGCGTCCAGGGACTCCGGTTTGGCAATGCGGACCTGTTGTTGTAGGCGCTCCGGAGTGAGGGCCTGTGTGAAGGTCTGGCAGGCTAGCTCCTGCTGGCCTGCGTTATCGAGTTGAGGGTAGCCGCGGCGGGCTAACAGCCTGATGTCGGCGGCGAGGACGCTGAGGCTCTCTGCTCCGGTCCGCCGTCGCTTGGCGAGCTTCTCCCGGCTCACCTCTAGGAATTGCCGCTGTCCGAACCGACGTTCCAGCGCTGTCATCAGTGCCGGTAGCGTCAGTGGTTCGGCGCTGTCCAGGTCTAGCAGCACCTGGCAGGCCTCGCCCTCCAGGGCTAACGCTAAGTGGGTGGCCGTCTGGCTCTCGTCTCAGCCATTGTAGCTAGCCGCGAATCGTACCTGGCTTTGGTACGACTCTAGCTCACCCTTTCCCGTGTAACGGGGTAGCTTGATCACCGCCTTTATCGGTGTAGTCGGTCGCCGCGCCGGCGCCGCTGTCTGGTTCGGCCTGGAAGCAGGGGCGACTTCGTTGGCTTCCGGCCGACCTACTTGCGCTTCATTTCCGGCCGCGGGGTCAGCCACCAGCGCGGGCACCTCCGCCTGGTCTGTAATCGGCCTCTCTCGCTCCGGTCTTGTTGCGCTGGCTCCTTCGGGTTTTCCTCCGGGTCTATTCGTGGGCCGCTTCGCAGACGCTCCTGCGATAACGTCCATCTGCTTGGTCACCTGACGCTCTAGGTCGCGGATCTGTTCCCAGATCGTCCCGCTTCTGACATCATTGTGGCGAGCCATGGAGTCGGAGTCAGGTATTCTTGTTTGAAATAGTTTATTGAGTAAGAGCACAATCTCTTAGTTCCTTCTTCTCCAGTTAACAGTTAGAATAGACATCGCTTGCTGGATCGTAGCCAGCTTTATAGCCCCTCTATGCAAATAAACCTGCTTAACAAAGGCGGCCCTTGATAGGTGCCCTGCAGCTCACCCCAACCAATCACACGTAATTCACTCTGTCATACGTCAATCAACAAACGGTCTCTAGCGCGGACCTGGTTGAACACCTGCTGGTCATTCAGAGGTCAACTGCCACTTGCTAATTTGAACACAACAGTTGACATGCACAACGATCCCCGTTACTCGCAATCGCCCCGGATCGCCACAATATATTTGTTTCACGGAACATTTTAGTTGGGCTATTCGTTTTTCACGATCAGCCTTAAAACAGTACAGTGATATTTACTATTAACCCTGAGAATTAGGTTACCTATTGTCTCCCAGCTCCCAGTCTCAAGAGCGTGGAGGAGATATTACACGAGGAGTTGATTAAGTGTTCCCTTAATTTCTTTAAGCAGTGTATATATATACTATATGGCCAAAAGTATGTGGACACCCCTACTAAGTATTGAGTTCAGGTGTTTCAGCCTCCCCCACTGCTAAGAGGTACATAAAATCAAGCACATAGCCATGAAATCTCCATAGATAAACATTGGCATTAGAATGGGTCGTACTGAAGAGCTTAGTGACTTTAAACATGGCACTGTCATAGGATGCCACCTAGAAAAGGTTTTATCATTTCTAAACCGTTCATCCGATATGGATGGAAATACCCTCAAATTACAGCTGACAGTCTGCACTTCAACCTCATTGTCATTGTATCCTTTCAAACTCAAAGTGCTAGAGTACGGAACCGAAATAACGAGACAACTGATAATTTTGCAGTGGTCTCTTAATTTTTTCCAGAGCTATATATGTAACTCCAACCTGCCCATTAGTTAGGCCAACAAATTGACGTGAACAATCATGTCTGTCAATATGTGCATTTTTTTATTTTTTATTTTTTTTCAAGTTAGGTTTAAGAAAAGGCTATAAAATGTATTATGCTGGAAGTCGTTTTCCTATTCCAATTGGCCAATACAGCCCATTAAAATGCTACTGTTGCACTAAAGAATCTCAGAGTGGACTTAGGAGTGACATTTAAAAAAGAGGGGTTGTTCTGTTTTATTCTGGAGGGTTTAATAATGAACAAAATGAAACGGCTGGCACAGCTGGTGGTAACAAGCTTGCTCGAATGATAACCTGCCCAATGATTAAACAATAATGATTCAGAAATACAAAATAACAATTCAAAATTACAATTAGGTTACACATAGGTTAATTGAACAGTTCTAAATTGCATTAACGAATGAGTTTCATTCATAAAATATTCTCCTTTTGTCTTCAATACAACGAAATGACAATGTAATAAATTGCTTTCGATATGAATATCTTCAGACACAGCACCATATTATTCCATTGAAAAAAGTGAACGCTGTGGGCCGCTTAAGCGGCCGAAAGCAATCGAGTAATTCTGAGTTTATTTATTCTGGCACTTCACCTCTCCACAAATATCAGCCGGCTGGGGCAGGCTATGAACGGTTCGCCGTAATCCATACTTTTAGCGAGCTATAACAGATCATTTCAATACAAACTACTGACTTCTTCAATAGACTCCCCGGCCATGTTAATTTTCACTAGCTTGTATTGTAAAAATATATAGCACTCTAACGTAATTCATTTGGCTCATGACAGAAATATGAGTGGTAACAATGGATAGAATGGATATGGGTTAAGCTGGTTTACATACATTTAAATACTTTCATCATATACCCATTTATATTAGTGTGCATAATTTTGCTGCGGATTAACAGCAGCGAACCAACAGGATCCCCCAAGGCCACCGTAGTTGGTTGGGGGCGTTTCTTGGAGTGAGGGGCGTTTCTTGGAGGGCGTTTCTTGGAGTCTGCAGGCTGCAGCTACGCCCTACGCGTTATTATGGAACCCACGGGAGTTTATGGCAGGGCACGCCCTGTTTACCATTCAAGCGATGTGATTGGCCAGAGGGCCAGACGTCCGCGCTCGCGTGAGGCACAAAGCGGTGTTGATTTTGAGCTCTGCCGCTAACGCGGTGCCGCTTCGCGGAAATAAAATAGGATCACATCGTTTTCTTTAACATTGTTAACATTGCTTCAGATTAGGATCACATACCTTAATGTTAAACAAGTTAACGTTTTAGACGTTTAAGTGTCATAATAGCCTGGCCCTCGCTATTCAATAGCCTACGAATAGGCTGGTACAAGACGCTAGCCTTTTATAGGCAGCATGCCTAATAATTAGTAATCTCGCCCAATTTGCAATCTTGATTAGTCAGTAAACTAAACTGGACGGTTTGTGTGTTCCTCTACTAGGAGGCACACAGTTGCTAGATGCCAAACTAATAAATAACATGTTCCAGATGTAGCTTGTTTAGTTGTATTCCTATAATTCTCATAGTGAATCATATTCATTCAAAAATATGGGGGATGGACATGTGTAATTCGTAATGAATAACTCTGAACTCAAGACATTCAAGAAATTGAGTGTTCAGTGCAACACACGTGTTTAGTTCCACACAATAAAATGTAGTGCAATGTAGAACAAACCTGTGCAATACATAGGTTGTGTAGTTGACACAAGAATACTTAATTTGTCTAGAAGAACATGCATCGCCAGACAGAAAATAATCTTATAAACCCACCAGAAAAGGTAAGCATTTCAGAAATACATAACACACATTTCATTATTGTTTATTAAACACACATTTCATTATTGTTTATTAAACACATAAGTCTGATGCTCTGTACTGAATGTTGTATGTTTACTTGTTGTCAATGTCTTATTGTTGTCTACTTGTTGCAACTGTCCGAGATATTACTCTTGGGACTGGTGCAGATAAACCTCTTTTGACAGGGCCTCTCACCGAGTCTTGCTCTCAATTGTCTGAGGAGAAAAATCATCATTTTGGACATAACGTTAGTAACGTTTTTCATTTGCATAACGTTACACATAGGATAACATTATCAGATTGAGAAAGGGAAAAAAGACAACTAAATAGGTTCACTTAGCTAACGTTAACGCTAGCTAGCTATAACGTTAACTAAACTTCAACCAAGTTTAGCAGGACTAATAAAGCGACACTGGCGAATGACAACTCTGGGCTAATATAATTGGCTTTAACGTTACTGATTAAACACATAGTGGAAGAACATAGTTTGATGATTTATTGTTAATTTTACCGTTTTTCTTCTTCACTCAAAGGCATAACTTTGTGCGTTCTTCCGTTGTCTGCAGTGCGGCGAAAGTCTGGCCTAGTCGGCATCGAGTCATGGCCAATCCTGATGCTCGAATGGCAAGCAGGGCGTATCGAGTCATGGCCAATCCTGATGCTCGAATGGCAAGCAGGGCGTGTCTTGCCATAAACTCCCGTGGGTTCCATAATAACGCATACCCTACTCAACAATTTCAGTAAGTAACCCGGAAGTAAAAGCGTAAAAAACATAGGGCCTCATTCATGAAACGTGAGCAGAACGAATTTGTACGTTCGTAATTGCAATTTTGCCCGTATTTTGGTATTCATCAACATTTTCGTATCTGAGATTTGTTAGTACCTCCACACAAAATGTACACCTGCTCAAGAACACGCGTACCGCGCTCGTAAATTCAGAATGCCGGTAAATCTAGCTTCTGAGTGATAATTAGAATATTCATTTATTTTATGTTAAATTCACATGACAAAATGTAGCCTCTGAAATACACAATTTTTTTTAATTGGTAAAATTGAAATGCTAACTTCTATAATGTGAAATATGCCATTTAAAACACACATTTGACCAATGAACGAAATTTGCTTTAAATTGCCTACAGGTCTGTAGCCAGCGTTACAATAGCTGACCTGTTGGAGGAGTTTGCTGTTTAGGAGAGAAACGAACGCATTTTAAGATTGCTCAAAAGCTATTTGTTGGCTGAGAGTGATATATGGCTGGTTACTCGTTTTCTATGGAGGTAGATTTCTATCAAAAATAAACAAGCACAAAAGTTTAATCCACAATTGTATTTACCATCCACACACACACACACCTCAACTTGTGTTTCGTAAATCATCATTGGGATGAATGCAAAAATTATATTCACAAATGCAAATAACATTTACAGATATGTTTCCAATGTTCACATGTACAAATCAAAAGCTTGGCTTCCGAACTGGCGAATCTACATTTGCCGATCGAAGGACACGCTTGATCTGCTTGGATTTACGGACAGAATTTTGAGACAAATATTCCGCTGTTTTTCACCGTGTCGATTCACGCTCGCTTAACTTGCAATTCGTAAACTAAACTTCTTCTTCTTCTTTGGTGCTACATAACACGGCGGTGTGTGTGTCGGCTCATCAGCGCCAGTTTTAGAACAAGTGGCAAAAATTGCACATTATCTTTAAGAAGTGGATTCATGGTAAATTTAGCACAATTTAGCCATTTTGGATACATTTGGAGACGCTAAGGGACAGCAGGGTACACTACCTATATTTTGCATCATAGAGCTGTAGTAGTTCCCCGACAGAACAGTTGGAACAAATGGATAGATATTAATAAAAGATGCCAATATATTAACCCAATGCAATAATCAACCATTGGTTTCCTATTTAATTCGCACTCAGCTGTTCAGAACAATTCAGTACAGCATAAAGTTCCATTTAATTCAGAAATAAATACAAAATGCTAAGCTAATCATGTTAGAAATTAAGATGCAGGACAAGAGTCAATGTGAATACATTTTTTAAAAACGGTGAATCCTAAATTAAGATAATTTCGGTTCCACAGAAAAAGGACTGTAGCATGTGTAGTCAGACTGGCAGCTATAGTTATTTGCAATGCATGACTCAACTTTTAAGTTTTGAGGCAGATGGAAGCTGTATGCCAAAATATCCAAGGATTTTTAAAATATATACCACTGTTTAGTGTTCAAAACACACATTACATAGTGTTGTGGGTGAAGGTGAAACTCATACAAAGTTATCATGTTGGTGCCTTGTAAGGTGAAATACTTTGTAGAATAAAAAAATTTGTAGACTAAAACATAAAAGCTTACAAAATCAAATGATGAAAAAATCTGCCACTCGAGAATTGTTTGTGCACCCACCGTCTCAGCCTGTCTCCGCCTACTACACAATTTAGAAAAATACTTTGTTGGGTGAGTGAGGGAGAGGGGTGGGGGCGGATTTTGTTAAATCGTCATTTGCATAAATTAACGTACAATGTACAAATAATTTTGTATAACTCAAATCAAACTGTTAAATCAAATATGAATCAAGTATTCAAATATGAATATAAATCAAATATGAATCAAGATTCAGCAACTGCATGGCCTATTTCTCACGTCAAATATTTTAGTGGACTATTTAGGTGGAATAAGAGCATTTATAAACAGGAACGTAGTAGGTCTAACCAATCATGTGCCGACTGTTTCCGTTGTGGGCGACATCTATTATCCATATAACATGTTATTTTAGCATTTTAAGTGCATTTCACACACTGTAAGCGTTCATAGGTGGCTCAGTCATGCTTTATGTTTGATTTGCCGTAAAGCTAGAACATTTGCCAGCTTTTTACTGATGGGGGAACATTATTTTATTGTAATCGTATCATACATAATCTAGACTGTGGCGTATTAGTATCTCCCTCTGCTGTACTTGTCACTTAAGGCATGGAAAATACTCAACTAATTTACTGTGCACTGAGATGTGTTAGATGAATGTAAATTGTTCCTTGGAGTGATTAGTAATGACAACATTTTTGAAGAAAAGAAAATTGAGAAATGTCATCCCAGGGCATGCAGCGAAAGTTTACATACTGTAGAGTACAGAAAAAAGTGATGTTTTATTCAGGTACAAGAGTGAATGATTAGGCTACATATTTAGGTGTGTGTACTAGTGATATCAATGTTTTAATCTTAAACCATCATAAGGAGCAAATGTATATGCTTTATAATGGACAAAACGTATTTTATAAATTTTATGGCAGGTGTTTGTATATCTATCCCCATATACTGATGAAAGATAGTAATTCCCACCTGAAAATGATGGAAAGGTGAGTTTCATGAGTCAAAACCATTGATTTGTAGTTAAATATATGATTATTTTATGATTTACAGCATTGCACAACTTAGCCATTTTGGATAGATTTGGAGACAATAAGGGACAACGGTACACTGCTTACATTTTGCGTCATAGATCTTTAGTAATTCTGCATACTACCCTAAGGCACACTTGTGGACAAGGAGTGTTTGCTCCAGGAAATGTATATTTTTACCTGTTTCACATTTGAATCTCTCAGTATTTCATTGCAAACTAAAGAAAAACTGTTTTGCATTTTTGCCAAGATTTCTTTGCATTTGTGGCACTTTATTTTGACCTACATTATGAAAATAAACAAATCTAAGTTAGTATTCTAAATTGTACATCTGTCTTGCTTCATTTAAGCCATTTAACATTTTTCTGTGATGCTCACACCTGGAGTTATAAAGCCTTACATAGGACACCCTCTAAATAGGTGAGAATTTACCAAATTTGGCATCTGTGCAAAGGGGTTAATGCATTTGGTGAATAAATAATCTGCTATAATCAGGCAGATTAAGTATTAAAAATTTGCTGAAAATAATCGTCAATAATCAGGAATGATTGCAGCTCCAACAGTTTGAGTAAGACACTCAAAAGTGATAAACAATTTAAAAACGGAAAACTTTATTTTGAGTACCAAATAATAATGCTTTGATGTGGCCATGTCTTTCTCCCCAAAATGAAAACAGTTCTCAGAAGATGCTAAAGATTTCTGACGTTTTATAGGTATATTAATCTGACAATGTTTTTTTTAGTATATCCACAAAAAAGTAAAAGGCTTATTTACAATTATTTTATTTAAATATAGTACACAGGAGTTTAAATTTGTGCTCTAGGTATGTTTGGGATTCTTTACAAAATAACATCAATAGAGTGTCCGTGGAAAGGTTGAGGTTACCATGATACCATCTCAAAATAAGAATTAAATTTAACTGAAGAAAATAAAAAAGTTAGCACTGTTGGATGACAAGCTTGAAATGTAACCATTTTAACTGGCACCATTTTGTACACCATGACTTGCATCTGAAATCATTAAGAACATATTTAATTTACCCAAACATTTTGCCATTTTATATACAACATTTTCAGGAGACAAAACCTCCCACAGCAAACACAAAGCCCTGAACCCCCACCCATTGGCAGTAGCCATTTCCAAAAGTACTAAATGACAGCCATTAGATTAGTTTAGTTGGACAATCAAGACCATAGTTAAAGGGACAGTTCACACAAACATGAAATTGAGATATGTTTCTATATGCCCGCATTCTTTCCATCCAGATACACTACATGGCCTAAAGTATATGGACACCTGCTCATTCAACATCATTCCAAAATCATGGGAAATAACATGGATTTGGTCCCTCTGTTGCTGTTATAACAGAATTTGGTCCCTCTGTTGCTGTTATAACAGCCTCCACTCTTCTGGGAAGGCTTTCCTCTAGATGTTGGGACATTGCTGTGGGGATTTGCTTCAATTCCGCCAGAAGAGCATTAGTGAGGTCCGGTACTGATCTTAAGCGATTAGGCCCGGCTTGCCATCGCTGTTCCAATTGATCCCAAAGGTGTTCTATGGGGTTGAGGTCAGGGCTCTGTGCAGGCCACTTCAGGACAGGTCAAGTTCTTCCACACTGATCTCAACAAACCATTTCTGTACTGACCTCGTTTTGTGCATAGGGGCATTGTCATGCTGAAATAGGCAATAGCTTTCCCCAAAATTGTTGCCACAATGTTGGAAGCACAGAATCATCTAGAATGTAATTGTATGCTGTAGCATTAAAATGTATTTCACTGGAAACAAAGGGGCCTAGCCCTAACCATGAAAGCAGCCTCAGACCAACGGGTGTCCAGATACTTTTGGCCATAATAGTGTAGTTTCGCTGAGATTTCACTTGTTTTATAGATATTCGTTGCAGCTCACCGTAATATCACCCTGATAGAACGGACCTCAATGGGTCCAAAGTTGGTGGTGCTCATAGCGCCAAAAATGTACACTTGAAAACTACTTTCTACTAAAGTACGCCAACTGTGTATATCCGTGCAAAGTCTCAACCAAAGCACCCCAGTATTCTGGGTCTTATGTCAACACAGTTTTCATCATCATCATCACTTTTTTTGCTTTGGTTGAGACGTTGCACGGATATACAGAATTGGCGTACTTCGGTAAAAAGTAGTTTTCAGAAAAAACAATGCACAACTGTGGATGTGGATGTTTGTGAGTAACCATGTCATTATATTTGGAGACGTTGCTGTTGATTTTTCCTATTTAAATTTTTAGCGCCACAAACTTTGGACCTATTGAGGTCCGTTCTATCAGGGTGAGCTGCAGCAGATATCTATAAAACTAGAAAAATCTCAGCGAAACTATCTGGATGGATAGATAGCACTCCAGGTATATATATTTTTTTTTTCCCACATTTTTGTGTGAATTGCCCCTTTAAGATGGAATGGTGTTTGTTTATCTAACTGTATAAAATACTAGCTCTTACTCTGGTGGCCTCTCAAGTTTGCATTTATTAACTGGTGACAGAACTAAACTATAAAAATATCAGTGCACTAAAATGCATAGAAGTAGTCACATAGAAGTATCACAAGCAATAAATGGGAGCTACATCATCCTAGCAGCGCGCAGCCTCGATTCAGCTATTTTTGTCAGTACCACTCAGTTTAACAAACTGGATGATTTTTCAGTTTCACACAAATTTGGCTTTCTGCAACTTGTCATCCAGAAAAAATCAGTTGACAATCAGAAAATAACCCCCCCACCTCCTGCCCTGCATTACAACCCAAAGGCCCGGTCCATGTGAGAGTCTGTGACTGAGAGGCTGACGCCCCCCTGTAGTGGTCACTGCCGTGGAGAGTGGAATATGAATAATTTGGGCCCCTGGGCACTTTGGGGCCTTCAGGCCTCGGTGTTGCCATTCTCCTGTGGCTGCAGCTGTTCCTTCTCTGTGCAGTCCTCCTGGGGGGGGCGCACCCGTTTAAAGAAGCCCAGCTGGAGGAAGGGAGTAAAATAGCACATTTTCTTGCAGTGTGTCACTGTGCAAGTACAATCAAACTTTCACATGAATAAAATAAGGTCTATTGTGGTCTAAGAGGGCATGCCAAAAGCCGTTTTCTTTGACTTTCTTTGGCTTAATCACAATAACAACAACATACTGTATGTAACTTTAAATCATGCCCTATTGACACCACTCTTATTGATTAGTGTGAGCACCTGTGGAAGGGAAACATGACATTTTCATATGTATTTCATGACCTGCCTCAGCCTTTCTCCTGACCCAGTAGAACGTCTCGACCACCCAGCCTGTGGAATCACTGGAGCACCACCTCTGTTTCACATTGGTGAGTAGACATTTAACAGCAGCAGAGGAGATGGAGGGGCTGTGGGAAGGGTGCTTACCTTGTACATGATAAAGATGAGCAGACCCAGAAGCAGGAGCCCAGCCAGAACCGCCAGGGCGATCACCCACCCAGGAACCGGCTGCGTGCTGCCGGTCTGGGCCCAGATAATGGCCGTGTTGACCTGGGAGAGAGAGGCGGGGTTGGCTGGGGTCAGTCGCGTTTCGCTATCGAAGGCACAGCTGTGAAAATCCCATTTCACCTTCATCTACCAAAAAGCGGTTCCTAAGCTCAAACACTCACCACTGTGGAGTCTGATGGTAACTCCGACTCCAGATTTTTGTAGGGCATTTCTATGACATTGAAGGAGGCAGAGGATCTCACGACGTACGAACGGTTCTGGACCTCCGCCTGGGGTATGTCGAGAGAGCACATCACCATCTCACAGAACAAAACAGGTGTACAGGTGGTGTGGGAGGGGTGTGGGTCTCTCACTCACCTTGAGGAAGGTTGCCACGCCCAGTCGGGAGCGAATGAACAGGACAGTGCTCTTGCCCCTCTCCAGGCGGCCCACCTGACACTTAATCTTCAGGCACTGGGCTTTTGTGCAGTCCTGAGAAAGGGACACACAATGCAAACATTCAAGCTCAGGCAGTGTCACACCTGAGGCTCAGACTCGTTCAAAATTTACCAAACCTGGGGCTAAGGCTCAGTGAACATCTCCCAAAACTGAGCCTGAGGCTCCAGCTTGGCCAACATCTACCACACTTGAGGATACAGCCCAGTCAACATCTACCACACTTGAGGATACAGCCCAGTCAACATCTACCACACCTGAGGTGTCAGTGCAGTTAACATCTACCCCACCTGAGGCTCAGACGCAGTCAACATCTACCACACTTGAGGCTCCAGCTCAGTGAACATCTACCACATCTGAGGCTTCGGCCCAGTCAACACCTACCACCCCTGAGGCTTCGGCTCAGTCAACATCTACCACACCTGAGGCTTCGGCTCAGTCAACATCTACCAGACCTGAGGCTCACGCTCAGTCAAAATTTACCACAACTGAGGCTCCGGCTCAGTCAAACACCTGAGGCTCAGACAACATCTACCACAACTCAGGCTCAGGCTCAGTCAACATCTACCATAACTGAGGCTCAGGCTCAGTCAACATCTACCATAACTGAGGCTCCGGCTCAGTCAAACACCTGAGGCTGAGGCTCAGACAACATCTCCCACACCTGAGGCTCAAGCTCAGTCAACATCTACCACACCTGAGGATTTGGCTCAGTCAACATCTACCACACCTGAGCTCAGGCTCATTCAAAATCTTCCCCACCTGAGGCTCAGTCAACATCTACCACACTTGAGGATACAGCCCAGTCAACATCTACCCCACCTGAGGCTCAGACGCAGTCAACATCTACCACACTTAAGGCTCCAGCTCAGTGAACATCTACCACATCTGAGGATTCGGTCCAGTCAACATCTACCACCCCTGAGGTTTCGGCTCAGTCAACATCTACCACACCTGAGGCTTCGGCTCAGTCAACATCTACCACACCTGAGGCTCACGCTCGGTCAAAATTTACCACAACTGAGGCTCCGGCTCAGTCAAACACCTGAGGCTCAGACAACATCTACCACAACTGAGGCTCAGGCTCAGTCAACATCTACCATAACTGAGGCTCCGGCTCAGTCAAACACCTGAGGCTGAGGCTCAGACAACATCTCCCACACCTGAGGCTCAGGCTCAGTCAAACACCTGAGGCTCAGTCAACATCTACCACACCTGAGGCTCAGGCTCAGTCAAACACCTGAGGCTCAGTCAACATCTACAACACCTGAGGCTCCGGCCCAGTCAACATCTACCACACCTGAGGCTCAGGCTCAGTCAAACACCTGAGGCTCAGTCAACATCTACAACACCTGAGGCTCCGGCCCAGTCAACATCTACCACACCTGAGGCTCACGCTCAGTCAAACACCTGAGGCTCAGTCAACATCTACCACAGCTGAGGCTCAGGCTCAGTGAACATCTACCACACCTGAGGCTCAGACTTAGTCTGCCACAAATGAGGGAGATACACAGAATCCCTCCTTTCACTGCAATCACTGTCATAACTTCTCCTAAAAATATGTGGCTTCCTATAAACAAAAGTGTACTAATGCCCACTTTAATTTGACTGTCAGGAATCAGAAGTGCAATAAAACCTATTAACAGAAGATTTTATTGGAAACCTAGCATCTCCTTTTTTATTATGTCTAATTTTGAACGCCCAATTGTATTTGTAGGCCCATGCCGTAATTGCAATGTCCTCTATCAATTTATGGGAAGCTCTTTGCATGGCTGCCACTTCTTTTCATTCTGCAGTCCACCAGCTGAGTTGCGCAGTTATTGTTTTGGCTGAATACACTACATACACAACTTGTGCTGGTAGATAGTCAGGCACCGGCTCAATCAAAGGAGTCAGTCTAGTAATCCGACTACAACTCTTCCTCCCTGACTGATGCTATGACTGAGCGTCAATTTGCAAAAGTGGTGATGTGTCCATTGGTCATATGGAGTGACAGTACCAGCGTCTCCAGGGAGTCACCCTCCATCCGTTTTCCTTCCAGGTCACGGCGGCGCACATGATTCTGCTTCCCGCCTTCAGTCCGGTCTCCGCTCACTGCCGTGGTGTTCTTCTTTTCGGTGGTTGTGAGATTCTGGGAAACAAGAGGCAGGAAACCCAGAGCTTAGTACATTTGGTCTCACTCAAGATCTTGGCAGGGAGTGACTTGGACAGCCGAGCATATGGGGATAACGTTAAGGGAAAGTGTAGAGGAAGCATACCGTGACATTGAGGGGGTTTATCTCCATGTCAGTGCTGCAGTTCATGGGCCCCTCTACCTCGTACTTGGTGATGTAGAGTAGGGAGCCGTTGTTGAACCTGTAGGGCCAGGCAATCTCCACCATGGCCTTGCTGAAGGTGCTTGGGCCATTGTTGCGAAGCTGAGAAAACAATTCACATTCATCCACTAGACAATCCAATCCAGAGTGAGTTACAGAACTGCACACAGTAAGGCTGGATGAACACAAGAGACACAGAACCTGTGGAAAATAATAAAAATAAACATATTGCCAAGCACAATTGGCACAGTGAGAAACGATTCAACACCAAAAGTGCAACATCATCAATCATAAAGCGTGCCAATAATGAAGTAGACTGAAGTCAGGCATAACGTCCACAGAAACAATAATAAAGAAAAAGTTATGTAAAAAAGATGGGAAAATGCCAGAACATAATGTTTCATTTAAGATTTTAATTTTAATTTCATCAAAAGACAGTAACTGAATTATTTAGGAACAACCTAACCAGATCTGGCCTATGGTGAATGTTCAGTTAGTTCAGAAATGGCGTAGTGGGATCAGTAAGAGGGGAGGTTCTGACCTCATAGGTGTGTTGAACCAGGGGTCCGATGTCATCCTCCAGAATAGGGTTCTCTTTGGGCAGCCAGTTGGCGATGGGGAGGAAAACCTGGTCAGGATTGGATGCACTGGGGAGGCACAGGGGATGGAGGTTAGAGCCCATTGTTGGCTGATACCGTGAGATACGCTCCTGTATAGAGGACTGGGTACACCCACAAGGAGTCATAAAAGCTCAACAGCCGGCAGCCCTACGGACTGCATCACATGGTCTCCCCAGCTGGTACTTATCTGATTTCCTCTTGCATGTACAATGTTTTTTTTGTTTTTATTACCATAAATACAAATATACTAACAAAATGAATAATTCCTAATTATGACTGGTGAAACATTCTGTATTAGCTTAGCTAGAAAACAATATTGTAATAAGTAACAGATGCACCCTGATGAGTGAATACAAATTACAGAAAAGATAAAATGGGGTTATCACTGAAAAATGTTTGTATCATTCAGCATCTCTCCCTCCGTTTTCACGTATGCAGCTCCCTAATAGTGTCAATAAAAACATGGCAGGTTGTCCCAATATTCAAATTAAATTAACTACTGATTTATTTCAGCATGCTACAACCCAGCTACATTATTATTACAAAATGAACAAAAAGTAAAACATTGTCAATAACTACAATTGCATATGCAATAAAATCAACTTTTGTGTTGCTCTTGCATAGTGTAGATGCCGGTTTGCTGTGAATGAGTCTATCAAAGAGAAAAGCGTCATCTTAATCTTTGTGCCCTATGTAAGATGGAGGAATTATCGATCAGTAAATCTGTGCTTCAGCTTTATACTCACAGAACCGTAATTCATCAGCTGTATATCCAGCTGGTGTTATCAGACCCTTGGACTGCTTAAAGATAAGACCTAAAGATGTCCATGACAGTGAAACCCTCCCCACAGTCCCATTCAGAGTGAACCCAGGAAGAATGCAGGTAGGTAATGTTAATGCTAAGAGGAACACAGATGGCACAGCTACATACCCTCGGATTTCCACCTTGGCCAAAACTGCAAGCTTTGTGATGCTGGAAACCACAGGGCTGGTGTTATTAAACTGGTTGGAACTGTAATAAAATAAAGAGATGAGAAGATTACGAAGTATCGAGATGTTAGAAAGGCAGAAAAATGTGAAAAAAGGAAGAAAGGTTTTTCAGTTTATGGCTATGTTATATGCAGTCATATGGTGGAGCTGTTGTGCTAAAACTTTACGTCTGAAATCATGGGAAGATGACCTTGGTAAATATACACTGGACTAAACAAAATGTAATGCATTTTTTACAGAAAATAAACACAGCAAACAAAATAATGCATAATTTGAAATGCTGGCATGTGGTAGCTAAAAAGAATACCATGTGTGTACAGTTAGTTTCTGTTTAAGCATGCACTCCATTTCACAAATATCAGCTGTGCTGTAATAACAGAGGAAAATTTTTGAGTGAAGAAATTATTTGCTGGCCTACATTTGGGTCAGTTATGTCAACTGTCTATGTACTGTTGTGAACAAAATGTATTTGCAACCTGCTTCTCTGGACATTAGCATATGTCAAATTTGACATTTACATTCTGCACGATTGTGTTATCCCAACAACTACTGACCTAGGTGGCACATTTGTTTTTATTTGGCTTTTAAAACATACGCAACCTACACCCAAATAACCTTACTGTTCTTTACTGAATGAGCAGTTATCTTTCTGCTTGACCTGCACCGTACCTCTGGATCTGCAGGTCAAACTTGACAGAGGTGTCCTGCTCAGAGAGCTGGTGTACACTGAATCGCAGTCCCACCACCAGCTGAAAAAGAGACAGAGGGAGATGAGGCCACCGCCTGGTGCGAGGGAAGTGGGCACAGAGACAGGAAGAGACGCGATTCACGGCAGCCAGTAAAGCGGAGAGCCATTGCTATCTCTGCGATGCTCGTCATTTGGTGCCTTGGTGTCATTTGTTTTCCACTGTACACTGACCCTTATCGAGCCACACTAATCTTTTCAAGGTTGCACACAAAGAAAGCAGCACATATCACAGTTTAAGTATGAAAACACACACTGATGTTCAGTGCCTTAAAAATGCTGTTGCCAACGGCCTTAAATGGTGGTTTGCTCATGTTGTAATGGTTGCCCAGGGAGGCACAGTACCAGTTGACAGGGTACTCCCCATTTCACTGCAAAAGAACAACTTAATACAGGTATAAGGGTTCTGAACTACAATGGTTGTGGAAAATGGTGCGCTACAATTCACACATGCTGTGGTAGCTTTTTGTTGCCGAATACTTCACAATATTAAGCCACAGCTAGATTGTTTATATTGTCACACTCTATGAATCTCACATTCACATTCACTTTGAAGAGCAGTCCTTTTTTTGGCTGTTTGTAGTCAGCGTTGTCAGGATTTTTGTAGCATGAGGTTCAAGAATGCTCTCGGCAATACACTTTCTTTATTGCACATATTTAGCTATTGTATTGTTGATTTAAATTATACACATTCCTATATGGTCCTGAGCTTTATTGCAACCCGAACCAAGATATGAACTGGGAGTTGGTAAACATTAAACCCCTATTAATTAGGGTTCATTCAGTCAGCATTCAAGTAGTGCGGTACAGTAGTGCATAGAAAGATGTTTGAGAAAGGAAATCAGTTTCCGCGGCCTGTCTGTTTGCCAGATGAGGTGGGTGGAAAGGGACAACAGGAAAACAAGAAAAAAAGACTCACTTTCGTTTCTCCTTTCATTGGGTTTCCCAGGTCACACACCACCACTTCCTGTGTCTGGTTTTCTCTTTTGTAAGCACAAGAAAGTCTGGATAGTCTGGATGGCGTCTAAGGGGGAACATTTTCCAAAAATTAAGCCTTTTATTCCAGCATCCACGGTTCCAATTCTGCTTTTTGACTGAAACAATGGGTCAAGCTCACCTCGCTGTTACGCACAACGCCAATGTAGTCTGCCTGCGGGGGCATGAAGACATACAGCTCTGCCTCGTAAGCTCCCTCGCCTCTGTTCTCCGCTGTCACCTCTAAGGTCATTGGGCTGTCATCACCGATGTAGATCTGATTCTGATCACTGGAGAGGGAGAGGGAGAAGGACAGGTAGAGAGAGAAAAAGAGAGGGTTTGAGTTTCAACTCTCCGGGCTGGACCACCAGGTTGCAGGTGACAGGTAATGGGTGACGGTACCCACTCCCGGTACAAGAGGCAAAAAATGTCCCGCTCACCTCACTACCGATATCCTCAAGTCAGGCTTGCAAATGTTATCTTCCCCACAATCCAGCAAGATGTGCGCCTGAAAAATTGAGATGTCATCGGATGCTGTTCATATCTCAACTAGGCATCTTCAACTGGTACATTTATTATTGTATATACAATCAAATATTGTATTATAGTTTACTGCAGACCTGGGTTCAAATACTATTTGTTTTGGATTCAAATACTTTTCTGCATTAAGCTTGCCTGGTGTACTGGAACAAATGAAATGATCCCAATTATTTTAATGATTTATTATTTCATACCATGCATTTTACTGAGTCCCTCCTTATTATCCATTTGTCATTGGACTGGGCTTCCCCTTTCTTATAAATAATGTGTACAGTGCATTTCTTGACTGGCTATATTCAAAGTTGCAACACAATTTCTGGCTCTGCTGGGTAATGAGCAGTGGTTGTGCCTTTAAATCCTACTTCCAGCAATGGCTTTCTGCTCTGAGTTTGTTATGTGTTGCAACTCTTCCAGACAGACACACCCATCCCTACATACCCACACAGCAAGTAAAAACCAAACCTCAGATGTGAAAGCAAAGATGTTTGTGCTGTCCCTAAAAAAACAAGGCAATCCAGAACTATCTGGACCAATCCATGACAAGCTGGCGGGCTGGACACAAGGTAACAGCAGAGCTTGTACCTGTTTGGATATGCTGGCAGGAGTGAACTGGTTCAGGATGGGCAGAAGGCCGGTTTGGTCAGCTGCTGTTTTGTAGTCCAGGCTGTACTCCATGAAGATGGTGATGGGCGTGATCTTGTCTCTGAACTCTGAGTCATCCTGCAGAGAGGAGCCCACAGTGAGCTCACACAATGGGGGAGGGGGCTGCCTAACCATTCAGCACAGAGCAGTCCATATATGGCCTCACCTGTGGTTTCGCTCCCCACTAGAGTACAGGGTTTCATTCCATACTTTTGCAAAAACATGCACTTAAACATGGCTATAATAACAGAGGTTCATGTAATTTTGTAACTAGATGTAATTACAGTACATAACATAAGCTGTAGGAACAGCACTTGTTAGTGCAGAAAATCTTAAATTAAAAGCTTATTAAATTAAAAGACTTCAGTTTAATCGAAAACAAGTATTTTCTGATCAGAGAATACAATATATTAGCATGAAGATATATGACATGTACCGTTTACCATGCAATATGTTGTACTTTTCACTTCATTTTTCCACATTTTTATTCTAGGTGTGAAACCTCAAATACAGTACATGAATCATCACTACAGGCTTCCACATGTAAAATGTGCTGAGCATAGCACTACACGATTGCTGGTGCCAAATGCAAGACCAGCAGACCTCTCACTGACAACACGTTGTGTCAATGGGGATAATAATGAACACTGAGACAAGAAACACCTGACCAACTGAAGCCCACTAAACCTCGGATGAAGGCAACCGTGAATGGCTGCTCTATGCTCCTGGCTACAGTCGGCTGATGACACACCCCTGGACTGAAATTGCCAATCAGAGTGCAGTGTTTGTACCCACTGAGCCACTTGCAGTGCTGCAGTGTACTGTGCCTTTAATGCCACTTTTGCTTTATAAGAGGAACCTTTGACTGAAACAGTAGTTTAATCCTAGATGTATACATACAGTTCTACTATTTACATATACACATACACTCCCTAAGTTTTGTTTGAGCACAACATCCCTTGAAGCATTCAACATGTTTGTTTTGGTCAAGACTGGCATGTTAACATGATTTTCGACCATCTCGTTCTCCGCTGTTACAGCATGGATTTTGAAAATATTTGGGAGGGTGACTCACCACAACGATATCTCATCACAAACCAAAATTGGAAAATATTGGTTTAGCCGTTTTCCCTTGGTGGGTTACATAAAAACTTGCATAAAGATTTAAAACTTTTGTTTACAAACATAGCTCAAATTCTACACCACCAATTGCTAAACAAAAACATATGCTGTTGGGGAAGAGATGTATTATGTGCTTTGATATCAAATATGTATGTGCTTTGTATAGTTTTTTAAGTCAGCCCCGATATCTGGTTATGCAGCCCCATTGAATTAACATGGGGGAGACAAAAACTAGCCAAATTTGCAAATTGAAAATTCTAAAACCACCCACCACAAATCTTCACGCGAGCAGTTCTTTCCCCGCTGCGGTGCTACCATAAAACAGTTCAGCTCCACACCAACAGAACAGCACAAACTGCTATCTTAGTGACAAAGCTAGGCAGAATATAAAATTGCTAGATTAAAAACTGTTCTCTATCACACTTTATGAAACACCCACATTGCATCAGTATAATAAAGTAACAAGTCCACTAACGCGGCTATGCATCTACTAAGTTTCAGCTAACGTTATCTGACAGGTAACAGTGTTAGCACCAACAACATGACGTTAGCAACACTGACCAGCTAAGCTAGCTGATAATGTGGCTATATATTGGCCGGTCCGATCGATGGCTTAGGTAGCCAGCTAGCAAGGTAGATATAATTCAGTCAGTGCATTGCATCCATTTTTATACAGTCTATGATTGCGCAATCACACCACAACAAACATAATGTCCAGCTAAAACCAACATAATTCGCAGGCTAGTTTCATACTGGCACCACGGCCCACAGTAGCTAGCTGCAAGTAGCCTAGCTGCCACCAACATCATGGATTAATTTGGACCATTGTCCAAAAACTTTGCTTGCCCTGAATGCTGTTGTAAATAATACAAGCAATCCATGCAATTAATTACCTGTTTTGTAGATGTCTACTGGCTGCAGCTGTGCAATGCTTGCCTTGGGGTAGCCTGCTAGCGGGTGCTAAACTAGCAAGGGGAGCTGTCATAATTTCCAGGAATTAATTCAGTTCCAAAGTTTAGATGCAGCAACGTTACACATTCCGAAACCGGGCAATGTTAGCCAGCTAACTAACTTTAGCTAGGTAGCATCACAAACCCAAAGCAAAAGTTGAAAAAACATAATCAATTAGTAGAATAGCCAAAAAAGTATACGCACACTTGTTTTACTAAGTCAGTAAACATTGAGCCAGCTCAACAGACACCTCCAAAATGCCGCAAAATGCAAATGGTCTGAAATTTCTTGGTTGCTGAATTATGAAATTATGAGGCTTTGAAAATGGATGCACATAACTGTAATTGAACTGAATGAGTTAGGGGAAACACTGCATCAATCTAACGTTAACCAGAGGTCAAGATATTGTAAACTAGTTAGCTAGCTAGCTATGGTGAGACTATAATTCAAACATTTTTAGGACTTATTTTGTGACTGTTATTTTCATGTAATGTCATGGGAGTATTGATCGGGTGAATTATTTCAATACAGAAATATTGCTTCCTATTAGTGGGCAAAATGCACCTCTTAGAACAGGGGTTCCCAAACTTTTCCATGCCAAGGACCCCCAAATAGCCGTAGCCTCTGGCTGGGGCCCCCCTATTGCAAAATGGCTTTAAAAAAAAACTTTTAAATTACACTGGCAAATATAAAAAATCAAACATACAGCTTCTTAATACACAACACAATACTTTTGACCCTATTTTGATTCCATAATCGGGCCGTTAGCAGCTCAACGTAACGCGTTGACTGACAGGCAGACGGTTAGTTATTGGCTGCGATTGAAAGAAGGGCATGGCAAAGACCTCATTTCGATATGAAAGGATTTATAACAATTTATATCTTATTTTAAACCGGCACAGTAATCTTATGAATTGAATTGTATTTTTTTAATAATTTTTTTTTTATTATAATTTCTTAAAACATTTTTTTTTTTGCATTTTCCATTTTCCTCTCCCTTCCAATTGGCCCCCCTGGCGCCCCCTGGCGGCCCCCACTTTGAAAACCCCTGTCTTAGACACAGTCTAAGACCACAAAATGTAAATGGGATCTATTAGGTTCCATTGAAAGAGTTATGTGGGAGATCTCAGAATTAATCGGCTGCAAAAGACGTTATTACAAATGAAATAATTGAGGATTCCTCAAGACTGAAAGCTAGGAAACGGTAACGTTAAGGCAACTGATTAATACTCTTGAGTACTGCCGTCTAGCCTAATGTTACCGATTTAAGCGGCAACCGTTTTAAAGACTTTTCTGTGAAGTTGTAGTTAGTTATATTCACATTGTGTCGATTTGTATGAATACATTACTCTATTGTTTCTATTCTATAAGCTACCACTGTATATACGGTAACATAGGCTATTTTACTGCATTAATAGCCTAATAAATAACAGCTGTCGTTCGTATAAACAGTTAGCAATGCATTTGAACAGTTAGCAATGCATTTGCTATCTGCCATCCTTACATTACATACACACATATACATATACAGTAGTGTCCCTCATTCAGGGGGAATGAACAGCTCTTACTTATGTTTAAAATACACAGTGGGCATTAATAAACACAATTAGTGACTGACACCTCATGTTAAGTACCTTAATCAGGGGTGCAGAAGCGATGTGTAACTGCTCCATAACCACTAAGCCACAGTACCATGTATAATTAAGTGATAAGAGACTGACTCCTTCGTGGTCACTCACTATTAAGAATGCATCCAGCTCTTCGCAGGCCGGATGATTTCCATTCGTCACAGTCATGTTCTTGGAATACAGGGACATCTTGCTGTGCAGGAAGAGCACACGCTTTATTGCCCCCTTGTGTTTGAGTCTATCGAGGACCAGCTCCACCTGGAAGTCTGAGGAACCAAGAAACAATGGGATTTGTCAGAAGCTTTGATGACAGTAAGAACTAGGGATGTTAATGGTTAACCGACTAACCGTTAACCGACAATACAAATTTTAACCGATCAATGTTAATTTTAAACAAATTGCTGCATAATGTTGGCGATTTGAATTTACATGCATATCAACTGGGGTGTGGAGGAAAACAATTCTTAAATCCAACACAAGAGGGTGCCACCATAACGTAATATCGGCTAGGTTTCGTTTCGTTAACTTGCAGATGCCTACGTTTCGTTTCCTTAGCATTCACATGGCTATGTTACTTAGGCAACGTTAGCTCTCAGAGAACAAAATGAAGCGAGCAAAAAAAATAAAGAAGCAGTTAGGTTTAATCAAAACCTATACATGGGCAATCAATTTCCCCTAAAACAAAGTGCATTTATTAAAAAAAACAGTTTTCACCCACTGCCCTTGCTATAACGTTAGCCTAGTGTTAAAAGTTTTTAAAAAGAGGACAATAGCTAAATTTGGGACACCACAGAGCAGGAGGTGTAACTCCGACTGATAGCAGAATCTACATATGCTGCGCGAGTGGAGATTTTAAAGCCATGTGCTTGCGTTTGACCTATTTGCTTGAGGGAAAATTATAATTATACGCTATAGGGAAAATCACTAGGTTAATTTGTTTTGTAAAGTTAATTATTCATAACTGTTTAGAGGCTGCGATTTCAGCTCCCTTCTTGAGATCTTTTTTTTTTTTTGTAATCAGTATTTTATTGAGTTTTTATACACCACTATTACACTGCAATCAACATGAAGTCAACATTACCCTTGACATCTTACCAATTGTTCCTTAGTGGTGTTACATTTTGAAAAAGAAGATAAAGATTAAGCCAAAAAAGGTAATAAGAATCAGTTAGAAATAGTTAACTGAGAAAGAAAAAGTAAAATAATAATAAAATTAAAAATTAAAAAATAGAAAAACACACATGGATCAATTTTACATTTTTACAATAAGCACCACTCTCTCATCTTATAGCAATATATTGCACGTACTTTCCCCATTTCGCCACATACTGTTCAGTCCTGTCATTAATGTTGAAAGAGATTTTTTCGTAGGATGCCACTTTTGCCAACTCCGTGCTCCACTCCTGGAAAGAGGGCTCACCTGGGTTCTTCCAATTTCTCATTATAATTTGTTTTCCAACCATTATACTGGTCTGAATAAAGTCCGCTGCTCCACAGTTGGATGTTATTTGTGGATCATTTAAAACATAAAGCCGCGGGCAGAACTCCAAGCTAGACCGGATAATGTTCTCAATGTGATCATGAATCTTTAGCCAGTAGTTCTGAATCATGGGACATTCCCAGAGCAGATGAAGAAGAGTCCCTTCTGAGCTGCAGCACTTCCAACAGTCTGCATTATCCCGCATCTTCAGCCTGAACAGTCGGCTTGGAGTCCAATAAAAGCGATTAAGAATCTTAAACTGGATTAATCTAATTTTAATGTCTCTTGACACCCTCTTAATGTTTTCACAAATACGATCCCACTCTTTATGTGTGACATCAATGTTCAAATCTGCCGACCAAGTTAACCTTGTCGCATAAGATATGGTAACTGTCTGTTGGAATAACATTGTATAGAATATGGAAGCCTCATGCCCCAAACCCATTATTTTCGTAGTCTGAGAGAGAAGATTTGACTGTTGAGGTTCTATTCCTCTCCCTATGACAGTAAGTAACAAGTGACGCATTTGTAAGTACTTCCAGAAATTATTTCTGGGCAGATTGTATTCACCAGTCAACATTTCAAATGACTTTATATTATCCCTCTCATATAGGTTTGCTAGTGTAACAATTCCTTTTTCCACCCAATCTTTCCATAAAAAAGAATGTTTATTAATACGTAACTTTGGGTTATTCCAGATACAAGATTCAGAATTAAGATAGACATTGATATTAAAAGCTTTAGAAAACTTCTTCCACACATTAACGAGGTTGGATATGATAGGGTGAGATTTTAATTCGGAAGGTATAGTGCTAGACAGAGCATTCATAGGGGCAAGTGGGGAAAGCAGTCTCTGTTCAATCTCAAACCAGGGAGGGGCTCTCTCAGGTGGCAGTGTCCACTGAGCTATATGTCTCAGACAGAAGGCATAATGATACAGTGCTAGCTTGGGGAGGCCCATGCCACCCTTATTGATTGGAACTTGAAGCCTTTCTAACTTTATCCTTGCGCGTTTGCCATTCCATAAAAACTTTTTGCAAATTTGGTCGAACCTTTTAAAGTATTTCTGGGGTATTGCAATAGGAAGACATTGAAGCAAATAATTCAACCTTGGGATACAGTTCATCTTAAGGACGTTGACCTTTCCCCATAATGATAAGAATAGTGGTGACCACCTATCTGTATCTAATGACATTTTATTAAAAAGTGGGTCCAGATTCTTTTCGATTATTTTATCAATTTGGTGAGGGAAGAGAATGCCAAGATATTTTATGCCTTCAGTAGGCCACTGAAATAGCCCTGCCTGAAATAAAGTTTTTGGGCAGTATGAGGTCAGTGGGACGGCCTCTGACTTAGACCAGTTGACTTTATACCCTGATATTTTGGAGAATGACCTAATAACGTCCAATAATGCTGGGACAGATCTGGCTGGGTCCGAGGTAAGCCACAAAATGTCGTCCGCGTAAAGCAGAAGCTTATGTGTAGACTCATTTATTTTAACTCCCTGAATATTCTGATTCTTCCGAATAGCTGCCGCAAGAGGCTCAAGAGCTAGACAAAAAAGCCCTGGCGATAATGCAGAGCCCTGCCGGGTGCCTCTACCAAGTGTGAAATAAGAGGAAATCAGACCATTTGTTCTCACTGCGGCCTGTGGGTCTTTATAGAGAATATCTATCCATCTGAGAAATGTTTGACCAAATCCAAAAGCTTTAAGCGTATGAAACATATACCTCCACTCCAGCCTATCAAACGCTTTCTCAGCGTCAAGTGAGATAGCTGCTGTTGGATCGTTGGAGTCCCGTACCGACCACATAATATTTATAAGACGTCTCACATTATCAGAAGAATTTCTTTGTCTAATAAAGCCCACTTGGTCCGGATGGATAAGTGACCTAAGTGTTTTATCCAGTCTATTTGCAAGTATCTTAGATAGAAGTCTACAATCAACAGATATTAAACTTATTGGACGATAGCTTTTACAGTCAGTTGGGTCCTTTTCTTTTTTAAGTATAAGTGTGATAATTGCCTGGTTCAAGGAGGGAGGTAATTTGCCAAATTCAAATGCTTCTGTAAGCATATTTTCAAATAATGGTAATAGATCTTCTGCATAACATTTAAAGAATTCTGCCGTAAACCCGTCTTGTCCTGGGGATTTGCCTGCTGGTAGGGCCTTAATTGCATTAAGTATCTCCTGGGAACTAATAGGTGAGTCCAAGTCTTCCTGTTGGGAGCTACTCAGCTTAGGAAGGTTTAATTTATCCAGAAATGACATTATCTCTTTGTCCGTGGTAGTGCTTTCAGATGTATAAAGATTTTTATAAAATTTCTTGAATGCATCATTTATTTCCCTAGATTTAGTTGCCATGCTTCCATCCCCAGTCGTCACTGCTGCTATAGAAGACTTGGACTCTTTTTGTTTAATGTACCTGGCCAAAAACTTCCCTGCTTTATCCCCCGATTCAAAAGTAGTCTGCCTGGCCCTAAACAAAAGATATTCAGTTTTTTTGGATATTATAATATTATATTCATATTTAAGGTGAGTCAATTCTTTTAAAATAGATTCAGATATATTCCTTTTTAATTTAGCTTCAGTGTTCTTAATTCTCTTTTCTAGATCTGTGAGTTTAGCAGTATTGACCTTCTTCTTGTGAGAAGAATATTGAATAATAAATCCCCTTAGAAAGGCCTTCATGGCCTCCCAGGCCACTATGGCAGAGGGAGCTGTGGAGACATTGGTCTCCAAATACAGCCTAATCTGGGCTCGAAGATCTTCCTTAAATCCCACATCTTGTAATAAAGATGAATTAAAACGCCACATCCGTGACCTTTCTGTTTCCTGATATGGGGTCATTTGTAGTCTAACCATAGCATGGTCCGTTAACAGAATGCTATCAATTAAACAGGACAGTGTGGCAGGCAGTAACGAGCTAGAAATTAGAAAAAAATCAATTCTTGAATAGACTTTGTGGGCTCCTGAGTAAAAACTGTAATCTCTGTCCGTTGGGTGGTTCATCCGCCACACATCTGTTAGACCCATAGATGAACACATTCTCTTAACAAGCAAAACAGAGTCAGGCAGTCTACTTAATGATGGCCTACTTCTATCAAGGATTTGGTCTAATACAATATTGAAGTCTCCTCCCAGAATTATTGGATACTGTCCCATATCATGCAGCTTACTTTCTAAGTTCACGAAAAAATTAGGGTGATCAACATTGGGTGCGTATATATTGGCCAGTATCAGAGTGTCCTTGAATCTCTGCTAGTATTATAATAATTCTGCCCTCTTCATCTTTAACCTCCCTCCTGAGCCTGAACTGTAAGCCTTTGTTAATTAATATAGCTACTCCTCGACTTTTAGATGTCCCAGCACTAAAGGATACATGTCCTACCCAGTCCCTACATAATTTAACTGATTCCTGGGGACAACAATGTGTTTCCTGCAAGAATACTACATCTTGTTTTTTAGTTTTGAGATGCCCCAGTATTTTCTTCTTTTTAATTGGACAGCCCAGGCCATTCACATTCCAGATCGAATAGCATAATGTCCTCCCACTGCTAGTCATAAGCAATCTTAAAGTATTTTACTGTAGAATAAGTGGCCATTCTATTATGATATAAGATCCATGGTGCAACATTAGTTATACACATTGACAAGAAAAAAAACAAAAAAGCAACATAAAACCAACACCATAGTGATGTCGGTAAACCGCAGACTGTAAACCAGTCTGGCGCAAAAAGCAGAACCAAGAACATTGGTGAAATAAAACAGAAAAGTAAATCTCTTAGGTCCATGACTTATGGAATAAGGGCAGCCTAAAAGCCCACTGCCCTGAGTATCGTTTACAAAATTGTGTTCAGATATTAGGTTATGGAAAACATAGCGATTTCTATACAAAAATAGAAATGGTCGGCAATACAGGCCCCGGCTATAAAGATATAAACTGAAATGTCAGCTTCCAACTTCTTTGTGACGTGCAAAGCCGGAAATTTGAAAGGGTCTTTCCATGTCCAAAAACAAAACAGAGGTCGCGAAATTTGCATATACACACACCCTATCTCACATACCGTTACTCTCCCGAACAAGCGGCCGGCAGAGAATTGTGTGGTTTCCCCAGTTTATCCAGAGCGCGCCCGGAGCGCATCACGCACATACTCAGTGTCAAACATGTACCTCAGCGCCTCTCGATGTATTCCATTGCTTTTTCCGGGTCATCAAACACCCGTGGACTATGTCCACTGATGAAAATCTTCAGAAGTGCAGGGTATAGCATTCCAAATTTAATCTTGCGCTCGTGGAGTGCTTTCTTGCAGCGTGAGAAGGCTTCTCGCTTCCTTTGCGTCTCCCTCGAATAATCCGGGAAAATCATAACTTGTTTACCGTTCCACGTCAGGCGTTTCTTTTCCCGTGCTGCTCCCAGGATGGCTTGGCAATCTTTGTATCGTAGCAAGCGCGCCACAATCGTTCGGCCATAATTCTTCTCCCCTGCTTCCAGCCGCGTACCGATCCTGTGAGCGCGGTCCATCTCGATACCCCCCGGGGTTGGATCAATGCCAAGGGTCGCTGAGATAAACTCGTTCAGGAACGTAGTAACATTGCTCTTTTCAGCCCCCTCCGGTATCCCAACGAATCTGAGGTTGTTGCGTCGGGATCGGTCTTCAGCTGTGGCCAGCCTGTCTGTCAGTAGTTTTATGTCCTCTTTAGTGGCTGCCGCCGGTCTTGCCTTCATGTTAGCTTGCTCGTCCTCTAGCTGACTCACTCGGTCTTCCACCTGCGTAATGCGAGAAATGAGGGTGGATAGCTTTGTATCAACGGAGCTCATAGACCGACGAATTTCTTTCAGATCCGCGGTTTCTTCTAATATTTTGCTCAGCATCCCGTGAATCTGAGCCATATCAGGCTGGTCGGGCTCCGCGGCAGTGCTAGCAGTAGCATCCTTGCTAGATACTACTCCCTTCGTACCCATGTTGAGCTGAGTCTGTGCGGCTGAGCGAAGTTTTCTTTGTTCAATGTTACAGCCAGCCGTCGAACTTTTACCTTCTTCTGACATTGTTTAGTTTAACATAACATGTAGGAGAAAAATGCCTATATCTGAACTTATTTTAGGATGTATTAAGGATATTAACCCAAAAGACAGCAGGAGCACACGTTTCAAGCTGCCATCACGTATCCCAGCGTCACGTGACTCCCCCCTTCTTGAGATCTTTGAAGAAGTGGTGTAGCGCTGCTGTAGCCTTCATCTAGCTGACAATAACGTTACTCTTATGTACGGCTCTAGCCACGTTTTTTCCCCGTACTGCAACGAATATAACAAAGTCTGCCGGTAGAACATGCTTTCAAAGCCATAGACCTAAGAAAAGAAACTTTGCTGGCCTTGTGTTTCAACATAACGGGCGAGTGAAATGTGTCTTTTATTTTTTTATTTTTTTATTTTTTTACCGGCTCGCCGTAGCCAATTATATGCTGCCTGTGTTGTTCGATTGCCAGTGTTGGGGAAGCTACGAAATCACTGTGCTGGCGGGACCATGACAGCAAAAACTGCCTCTCTTCAGACTAATATTAGCTTTTTTCTCCCTGTTACGCCTAAACTATAGCGGTCTTATCGGATTAGTGCGGCAGGGTAGACAGCCCATGTTTGAATACGCGGCTGTATTTTTAATGGTTCATGGATTTACGTCCATTTGTTTATAGCCTATTTAAGCTTATCGGTTAACCGATAATGACCGATTAATGAGGGATGATGGTCGAAAAAAAAAAAAAAAAAATTTTGCATTTTTGTAAAAAAAAGTAAACAGATATTAGTATAGTGTTGCTTTTTTTTTTTTTTACTTTGGGGGTTTGTAAAAGATAGTTTTTTTAACCATAGCAACTGCACAACTGGCTATGGGAAACATCCCCCCCCCCCCCCCCCCCCCCCCCCCCCCCCCCCCCCCAGAGCAATATTTCTTGGCCCCGCTAAATCCCGTCCCTCCCCCTGGGTTAATTGACAGAAGAAAGATATGATTTTTTTTGATAAATGAATTTAACTTGCAAAAGAGATAAAAAATAAAAAAAAGGCCTATGGATGTGCACTGTCTCAAATTGGAATGTGGAACATTGTCTGCGCTCTCTTGGCGTGAAAGTGAGGCCTGGTAAAATCAATGCGTGCAGATAGCGCTTCCACCCCAGATTATTTTTCCTCAGCAGTAGTGTCCAGTCCTTAGACAAAATCATGTCATGGATGAGAAGTCGGGAGTCTGCAGTACCATAGCCGTACCTTTCGCCATTCTTTTCATGCATCCGTGGGATGAAGGCAGTTGGCTGCTAACTTATTTAGTAATGTAAGACACCTTTTGTTAACATTTTAAGAAACAAACTGTCATTTGGGTAGTGTGATTCTCAGTGCAGTTTAGGCAAATTTTTTTAGTAATTTAGATAGTTTTAGCATGGCGAGTTTGTTGCTGTGGATTCATAAAATCATGAAGGAGCAAGTGCCAGAAATGTGTCTGGTTAACGTTAGGTCATTCTTTAATAAAACTGAACAACATACAGTGCAGTCCGTAAGTATTTGGACAGTGTCAAAATTTATGTTGTTTTGGATCTGTAGTCCAGCACATTGGATTTGAAATGGAACAGTGACGATGAGGTTAAAGTGCATACTTTCAGCTTTAATGTAAGGGTTTTTACATCCATATAATTAATAGATTAAGCTGTAAATTTCATGGGAATAGAGTGGAACACATGGTTGGCTTGGTCTGAGGCATCAAACGAGCCTGAAATCATCACTCTGCTGCCAGATATGCAGTAGATATGGATAGATCACTTTAAGGATTGTTTCTTCTGACTTATTTTTCCATAGAGTTCAATAGAAAAATGATTAGGAGAAACAACCATTAAAGTGATCCATCCATATCTACTGCATATCTGGCAGCAGAGTCATGAAAGTCTGCACTTTAACCCCATAGTCACAGTTCCAATGCCAATTTTTGGCATTGATATGCCACCATACATATTCTCCAGAATTCCCATCAATCATGGAACAGATATACAATGATAATTCAACAGATATTGCCAACTTTATCGGCTCAAAATAACATTTATTTTCTTATGTAGGCTCAGCTATGTCAGCAGTTGGACACACACATATCAATTTGTAGTGTAAGCCTAATTATAGGCTTATTAATTGAGCAACTATGTCCTGGCCTACCAACTAGTAACTTTAAAAAAATGTGTCCCAAGCGGAGTCCAAACTAAGATGCCGACCCCTGCCATAGGCTACGTGGAGATCAGTGTAATGGCTCAGCTGTGTGTATCTTACAGCTGGTTTATGGCATGGTACAGAGTATCACAGTAGAGAGGAGGACCAGCTGTCCCATACACAAAACCACACACATACATAAATAAATACAGACAGACATTTACATGCACATACACAAACAATTACAAATAAGCACATGGATGGACAGTTGGACACACGCATGCACACACACATATATACAGGTGCAGCTCAAAAAATTAGAATATCGTGAAAAAGTTCAATATTTTTTGTCACTCATTTCAGAAAGTGAAACCCATATATTATATAGATTCATTACACATAGTGAAATATTTCAAGCCTTTATTTCTTGTAATTTTGATGATTATGGCTTACAGCTAATGAAACCCAAAATTCAGTGTCTCAGAAAATTAGAATATTTAGCTTTAACATATTTTTAAAGTATCATATTTAATATTTGGTCGCATATCCTTTGCATGCTGTTACTTCCTGAAGTCTGTGACCAATCAACATCAAAAGACTCTCGATATCTTATTTTCAGGTACTGTTACAAGCGATACTATAACCTCTCTGCATTTGAACTGATCTCTATGGGAATTGGGGGGTGAGACTAGATTCAGCTGTAAATTACACTGGTACAGTATGGAACACATGGCTGGCTAAATGGCTGTAAGTCATCAAGGGTCTGAGCTATCGAACGAGCCCCAAACCATCACTCTGTTGCCAGATATGGAGTAGATGTGGATGGATCACTGCAAGGGTTATTTCTCCTGACTCATTTTCCTATAGAACTCTATGTGGAAAAAAAGTCAGGAGAAACAACCCTTAAAGGGATCCATCCACATCTACTCCATATCTGGCCGCAGAGTGATGGTTTGGGGCTCGTTTGATACCTTAGACCCTTGATGACGTACAGCCATTTCGCCAGTCATGTGTTCCATACTGTACCAGCGTAATTTACAGCTGAATCTAGTCTTACCCCCCAATTCCCATAGAGATCAGTTCAAATGCAGAGAGGTTATAGTATCGCTTGTAACAGTACCTGAAAATAAGATATCGAGAGTCTTTTGATGTTGATTGGTCACAGACTTCAGGAAGTAACAGCATGCAAAGGATATGCGACCAAATATTAAATATGATACTTTAAAAATATGTTAAAGCAAAATATTCTAATTTTCTGAGACACTGAATTTTGGGTTTCATTAGCTGTAAGCCATAATCATCAAAATTACAAGAAATAAAGGCTTGAAATATTTCACTCTATGTGTAATGAATCTATATAATATATGAGTTTCACTTTCTGAAATGAGTGACAAAAAATATTGAACTTTTTCACGATATTCTAATTTTTTGAGCTGCACCTGTAAATACAGAGTTATACACAATAGTAAGAAATTACCAAATTCCTGAGTAAAATAATATAATAATGAAACTACTGTGAGACAGAGAAAAGTGCTCTATATTAGGCCTTGTATCAAACCATTCTAGTCCTTCATTCTGGGCTGCTCAAAGAGTAGCTATCAATAAGCACCAAGAAATAAACAGGGCAATTTCAAAGGGCTGTTCACAGCATGTATTGAGAAAATAATTAATAGGATACTCCATCTGTTGTCTTTTACGTGCAGAACCTATGTCTGGCAGCCATTATACAATCAATATGGCGCCACATATGGGCTGAAAGTGCTGTTTTTATGGGGACTGCACCACATAGCATGTCCTTCTCAAACTGTATACAGACAGCATGAATACAGACAGGTTCACTGTGATACAGGCTGCTTTAAACACTTTTACACCCAGAAGAACTAGGGCAAGGAACAACTGTTTACAAAAACAAAAAAATTTACTTTATGTGGTGCCACTTTATGTGGTTCAACACAATGGATAACAGACGGGGAAGTCCACGCTCATGCATAGCACCAGAGAACCACAAAAACAAACAAGACTAGGTCAACCTAGTGTATGCCGGGGCGCTGGACGTCTCGCCCCGGCGATGGCTCTTTCACCCTAACTCAATAAGAAGGCTATTTTGTTAGTGATGCTGTGTGCGACGACAAGGTTCCTATGCATACTTGGTAATCATTTTACTGTTTGTGTTAAAGCTAAATAAAGCTATCAAAATTCAACGCATCATGAAACATTTTGGACGCATCAATGACTACTGTTGTGACCAATTGCAATCAGAAAAGTTCAATGGTTTGTTTATAGGCAATGACTCATGGCGGTGTTGGATGCCTTTGCTCGACAGCAACGTGTCTTTTAACAGTCCCTCTTAGTTCTGTCTAAGTTTACTAGCTATGTCGACTGTTAAAAAATATATATCTGCACTCTGATCCACTGGTCAGAGCAAAGAGAGGGCGAAATCACATATCCAGTTGCTAGTTAAAAATAGGTTTCCAGCTTCTGTCAGTGTTCCAGGAGCAAGCTAGCAAGCAATAGTGTTGTTCTTAAATAGCTAAAGTTAGCTAGTTAGTGTGGCTAAATGACTAAATGTCCCCAGCTGAATAATGAATAAGAAGTTAAGCAAGCGTTTGAGTAGGGGTAGGCGATATAGCCTTAAATTCTTATGACTGTAGCTACACGTCATTTTGGACGGTAACGATATACATCATGGTATAGTTGCTAAGCAGCTTGTTGCTAGCTTTACCGATCTCTAAAACTGGCCAATTTCCAGATAATTTCAGTTATTTAATGTGCTAGCCAGCTAGCTAGCACAAACACAAGCATGTAACACTGAACAATATATTTTCACCGGTGAAATACATGAATTGGGAGTGGTTGAAAAACCACACCTATTGTTATTGCTCAGACTTACCGTTATTTTGATCCCATTATATCGCATTTCCATCTCACACTATAGGCTACCATAGTACCATCTTTCTTTACCATTCCCAGCAATTGATACCACTGCGAAGCAAATACACCTACAATTTCTTTAGGAATTATAGCAGCTTGGTGCAGGGCAGTCTGGATACCCGTATCAACAGACCATCAGTTGTCCGTAGTGATCGGGCTCTCCCGGTAGCCTACTTAGCCTACGTTACCGTGCTGAAACAATATTTATTCGGTCGCTACCTTGAAATGATATATGTTACCTGTTAACGTTACTGCAATCTATCAATTCAAGGTATCAACAAACTGTTAACGTTAGCATAAGGTTAGCACTACTCATACTAAGTTAGGGTTAGAAGCAACTGGACAATCACAGTTCAAGTTATCAACTACTAAATACTAACAACAACAACACTAACGTTAGAAAACGTGTTACCTAACCATACAGATTAACGTTAGCTAAATTTTAGGTTAACCAAACTTTCAACCAGTTTAAGTGACATTAGTAACTAGCTAAGGTTAGCCAAAGAACACACATACAAAACAAATACATTAGCTAAGCAACCAAGCCACAAAAGTGAATGCATAATGTTACTGGCCATCTCTGCCCCATGTGTCATGTCGGAGCCATCAATACCAAAATGTGCTAACGTTATCTAGCAGGCCTACTACAACTTGTACAAGCTGAAGAAGTTACAACCACACCGCTAACAGAGCCTACCTTGCTTTTCTTTTTTCGTAGCCGTGCATCCAAGAAAATAATATACAACTCTTGAGAAAAAGTAGGCTATAAATCCACAAAAGTATTGAAATAAGAATCCACATATTCCAGTTTATCTGACAGATCGGTAATTACCTAAGCTAGGTAACGGTAGCCAGTCAGATGCAGAGTTTGAGCCGGAACAAACCCTGCCCTGGTGATAATTGCAAGACATTAAATCCACTGACCCGGGGAAAAAAAGGGCTCGACGGTAGATTTACAGACGCACCGCAAGGAGGAATAGCCAAGTAGTCACAAAAAAGATATTAACCGCAAGGTGGACCCCTAGTGGTTACGTTAGTCATATCCGTCCCAATTACTGTATTCATGTTTGTCTGAAATGATCATCTTGACCTTCTCATATGTACTATGATTTATAATCTGTTTTGATAGGGTGTTATTTCTTATTCATTGTACTTGTAATACACTTGTGTTATAATTAACAGTTTGTGTAGTTTGGAGTTTGATGGGGTTATTGGTTATAATGGCATAATAGATAGCGATCTGCATATTTCACAACAGATTTCCAAAATATCCAGTGGCTAGGAAAAGGTGGACATTGACAATAAGGAGGCAGGAAAGATGGTCTCCAAAAGACTGGCACATGCTGTGCAGTAAACAAAAAAACTACAAAATCTAAATACATTTTGTACTATTTCAGACTGCCAGAGCATCCATGCAAACACTGCAATACTTAAAAATTGATCTCAATTGATACCTTAAAATAAAAAATATATGGGTTAGAAAGACAGTAGATGGCATTTTTGCCATAGGTTCCTATTATAGCTAGCTAGGAACTGTACCCAGCTGGATGGCTGCCAAATTGTTCTATTTCAGAACACCAAATTACTATTACATACATTACAAGATATGTCACATCTATTGTTCTATATCTATGGTCATGTAATGCTGTCTAAGTTACAAAACACAATTGTTAACAAAAAATATTTTTAGCACTGTTGCAATTTTTGCCTATGTTTCAGCTAAATGCTCATCTAGCCTACTAATCACTCCATTAGCACAGACAACTTGCTAACAAAATATGACAAAAGCATAGGCAAGCTAGGCTACTGTGCTTAAGCTACCAGGAAAACAATCCTTTCACTCTGCATGAAAATGCCAAGGTGACAGGTGCCAGTAGCCTATGAGTGCATTAGCCAATCTAAATGCAATCGATTGTGACATAGCTACAGCAAATAAACTATCCGCTACACATGATTGGGTTATAATCTCATGTTTATGTGAGTCAACAAAGTTACATTTAAAAAAGTTACTATTAGCCAAACTGTGTTTAATTAACATTGCTTTACGCTAGCTGCATGCTCGGTAGGCCTAGACTAGATGAATAGAACGCTGAATTCAGCGCAGAACATGTGGTTTGGACTTCACAAAATGGTGAGATCTGAAATCGGAATCAGAGTTTGTTTAATAAAGTGGAGAAATCAGTAGATGAGCATTTGGTTAAAACCTAGGACAAAATGTAATTAACCCATATTTTTCTAGTCTATTAATCAAACAACTACGACTGTGTCCGAATAGTCTGAATCAGCACACTTACCTACTATTTGAGTATGCCAGTTGAGTATATGTTTAAAATTAGGCTAGCCTTACCTACGAAGCCAAATTTAGTGTTCTCAATATCCCCAGATGATATAGCCAGAGAGTGTAAAGGCAACTGATAGAGCCTACTCATGTCCAGATTTATATAGAGGATATTTCACAAATTGCATGTCACTGCAGTATAGCCTACAGTAAGCAGTATGCTAGTACACAGGACAAAGTAAATTTGGCATTCACAATGCCTTCCTCTACAACACTGTTATGACCTAACAATACAATCCCACATGATTTTACATTACCTTTTTGTGCTTTAATCACAATTTATTACTTCTTTGTATCACTTCCAGGTTCTCTAGACTACTTACCACAAAATAGGCTACATCACCATATTTTAACACTTTCACCTTCACTAGATCCCTTCATTACCAGTTCATACCATTTCCACCTCACATTATACCATATTACCATCCTTCAATGCCATTTCCAGCAATTGATAATTGTAACTTAGGTGAGCACAAGTGGCTTACTAGGACTAGGCCTACTAACTGTTAACGTTAGCTATAGTGACCTATTTTTTCTGTAAGGAGGCTATAAACCGAAGTAGTCTCGGTGGCGCAGCCCCTTGCTACAGACGAAGGAAAAATAGTGAACTAATAGGCCTAGTGTAAGCCACTTGTGCTCAAGTGGCCGGTTTAGTCCCAAAGTTATCATCTCCATTGCCTACATGTAACATATGTTCATCTGTCAGAGAATGTAAACAGGTCAGGGATTTTTTTAAGGTAAAAAAAATTTCATGACAACGTTAGCTAGGTAGCTATTCACAAAAGTTAGCACAATAGTGATAGCTAAGGTTAGCTATAAAAATATTAAATATAATATTGCAAATCAATTCCCAACGGTTTATGCAAACAGTAAATTAATGTGAATAGAACGTTATAGCAAGCTAAGAGATGGCTACAATGACATCAACGTTCACTTACAATAACATAGCCATGTGAAAACTACCAAAACTCACAAATGCCTGATATGATTTTAAAAAGGGACCATCGTAGAGTTATTGTTATATTTCTGTAATTATATTTTGACCAGTATTACACAATAAATCCAAAACATAAAAACGTAGACCTAGATTTAAAACTTATGTGGAGCTGTCACCGGCATCCGCTCCCATTCATTCAAATCTCCAGCGCTGGTCCCATGGGTTATTTACTTTCTCAAATCGCAAAAAATCAAGGGTAGACCTTAATGTCATTGTCCAGTCCTACTTTTTCTGGTCATAGGGTATGGTCTCAAAAATTGAGCCACTAACTATGACATATATCACATCAATGGTTCTATATCTATGGAGCCAATCATCAGCTAACTGGCTTCTGAGACCCGATTATGACATCACAGTGGGTTCGAAAGTACATGACACTTTTGCCATAGGTTGCTATTATAGCTGGTTAGAAACTGTACCCAGGTAAGATGGCTGCCAAATTGTTCCATTTCAGAATTCCAAATTACTATTACATTACATGATATGTCACATCTATGGTTCTATATCCATGTGCGGGATCCCCGAGCAGATCTGGCAGGCGAGCAGATCTGGTACCGATACCGGACTGAAAACAATGGCTTGCTTACCATTCATGTAACAAATGCAAGGGAGCTTGCTAACTGGGTGGAAATATCCAAAGAACATATCCACGGTTTGCGGTCTGCCACTCTGCAAAGTTGAAAATAGCTGAACCTTTGATGAACGGTAGCCAATCAGAAAACCACTCCACTCCACTCCACTCCACTCCACTTTAGTTTTTGTTTTTAGTCACTGAACATCTCCCACTATGTTTTGGCCTACACTATTAATTAAAAAAACTGAAATCCAGCTTTGTATTTATTTATTGAGAATAAAGATCCCAATAAGATCAGTTATAAAATAACCAAAGTTGAAAACTATGAAAACTTACACAGTAAAGGTGGACTCCCCTTCCCACTGGCCTGCAGGCAGTATTTCACTTTAAAGCTAAGGGAAGAGAGAAACAAGTCGCTTACTTTCAGACAAAATGATTATTTACACAGACCAGAGGTTAGATCAGGGGTGGCCAATTCCAGGCCTCGCGGGCCGGTGTGTATGCAGGTTTTTGCTGCCGCCAGTTAACAATTATTTAATTAGCCCAATCGTTTACACGATCTGATATTTTAATCTACATATCCGCGATATGAAAAGCAGCTGATGAATGTTCTTGTGCCGGTATGCGTCAATGCGTGTATTGTAGCATTTTATCGTTCTGTAATTTACAAGTGAATCGGTGATTGTGCGTATGACTAATTAGCTGATTGAACCGTGGTAACTGGTGGCAGTAAAAACCTGCATACACACCGGCCCGCGAGGCCTGGAATTGGCCACCCCTGGGTTAGATCAATGGTCCCCAACCCTGTTCCCGGAGATCTACCGTCCTGTAGGTTTTCACTGCAACTCTAACAAAGCACACCTCATTCAACAGCTAGAGATCTCGTTGAGCTGCAAATTAGTAGAATCAGGTGTTCCAAATTAGGGTTGAAATGAAAACTAACAGCATGGTAGATCTCCAGGAACAGGGTTGGGGACCACTGGGTTAGATAAGGTTAAATTAAAACATTTTGGACCTGCCCACATTTGTGTCTTCTTGTAATCTTGTAAGAGCATTCCCATCAGAAAAGCAAAGAGAAACAGCAATGGGAAAAAAGAAATCTCTCTGATGAGGTCATTTTATGCAATGCTGTGAATGAGTCATTACGTTGTGAATAACTTGTAGCTTTTTCTGCCTGTAGCCAATGACTACACCATGTAGGAATTTATAAGTTGATACAGACCGAATAGACTGGTTGTTTCTTCTTAAAATGGCCTAGAAGTCAATACAGAAAACTCCCTATAGAATATTACAGGAATGCTGCAATTCTGAACTGAATTATAATTTTTTTCTAGATTTGACTCAATTAAAATGGAATTGACCAAAGGAACGCCAAAGACAAAATATTTTAACTCGCTTGTTTGACTATAAACCAGAAAACATAAAAACACCATGCAACCCAATAAAAGTTTTGCAAGTGGTGATAACTGAAGTATGTGAAGCCCAGTGTTGGATCCAATATTTAGTGTCACAAGAAAACATCAAAAATAAAGAGTCCTACACACAGCAGCACCCTCTTTATTCTAAATAATCTTTGAACCCATTTAAATCATATCTGAACTATAGCTGCAGCAGTGTATGCATTTTCAAGCTGGAGAAAGGCAGTGCTTTTTTCCTACTCTGTTAAATATCTCAGAGCAGGATATCTCAGTGCAGTTCAGCTCCAGGAACAGAGACAGTGAGAATAATGACGCCTCTGCTCTGCACATGCAGCTCTAAGTTACTGTGTCTCACGCTGCTCAGCCGGCCACCATCCCTGTTTTGCTTGGCCAGGAGCGCGCATACATATGCAATTTTCAGCAGTTGCGAATAGCAGGCCATTTGAGGTTAGAGAGGGCTGCTCTAATGTTCCTGATTAATCTAAGCAGAATGGCAACATTTGCCGAACAAAGCAATTCATATGGACCACGTTTTCTGCTCATTATAATACTCTCTATATACAGCATTATAAAGTATACATATTTCCATACAAAAAGTATAACTATTCACACCCTTGATTAAAATTAGCAAAAAAAAAAAAGTATAAAAATAAACACCACAGGTAATGAGCTATATTATATGCTTAAAAAAGATTTTATGATACACCGATCAGCCACAATGAATAACATTGATTATCTCATTGTTATTTTGGTTCTGTACTCCAGCACTTTGAGTTTGAAACGATACAATGACAATGAGGTTGAAGTGCAGATTGTCAGCTTTAATTTAAAGGTATTTCCATCCATATCAGATGAACCGTTTAGAAATTATTGAACCTTTCGTACATAGTCCCCCCATTTTTGGGCATCAAAAAATATTGGACAGTTTAACCTAATGTAGAATAAAGTAAATATTTTGTATATTTCGTCGTATATCCATTGCATGCCATGACTTCCTGATGTCTGTGGTCCAACAACATCAAAAAACTCTTGATATCTTATTTTCTGGTACTCTTACAAGCGATACTATAACGTCTCTGCATTTGAATGGATCTCTATGGGAATTGGGGGGCGGGACTAGATTTAGCTGTGAATTATGCTGGAACAGTATGGAATACATGGTTGGTAAAATGGCTGTGAGTCATCAAGGGTCAGCGGTATCAAACAAGCCTCACTTTAAGGGTTGTTTCTCCTTACGAATTTTCCTATTGAACTCTATGGAAAAATAAGTCATGCGAAGAAACCCTTCAAGTTATCCATCCATACCTACTGTATTTCTACTTTTTTTTTAACAAAAAGACAGGTGCCCAACTGTATACATACGTGTGCGTATGTGTCTCCATTTGTCTTAGGCTAAATGAGGTCAATGTTCTTATTTTTTGCAATCAGGGGTTACACAAAATCACCCTAAAAAGAAGACCTGGTGATGAAAAAGGAACCACCACAATTTCCTTTGAAGTTTCAGATGTTCTCTCACAATGCAGAAACTTGTAGTGAAGGACCCTCCTGGATATATGCACAGATCAAATCATTACCTACACAGTTTTAATTCCTTATTACATCCCATTTTTAAATAGTTTTTAGGTTTATTTGTATCAACATTCAGGCTCATATGTCCTTGCTACAGCTAATTATAACTACTGACTATTGTACTTGGCACTCCTGTGATACATGTAGTTACAATATCATCCCACAGGGTTTGTAAGCCTGAAATAGTAGTAATAATAATGTCCATCTCCTGCGTGCCTGCTCATTACTCACCAGGACACAGTTGTGGTGGTGCCGGGCAGTTTGCAGACCTTTTCCTCTGGGTTCAGGATCTGGGGGCTGATGTCCAGGGTTGCATTCACACCGATGACCGGACGTGCCCTGCAGTCAGACCACAGAAGATATCTGTATCTATCCCAGAATAACAGAATATAACCCTGTATTCTTGCAGTACGTACACACACACACACACACACACACACACACACACTATCAAAAGGAAGCTACTTCCCCTAGCTTCAATTGGGAGATACTCTCCTTCCATGGAACATTCTGTATGAATGCTCACAAAATTCAGTGCCTATTTTACAAATGTAAAATAGTAATTCAAAGCAAGTGCATTAAAAGTAATTGTGAGATGGACAGATTGAATACTAATGAGGTTACCATGAAGGCCAGTGACAATAAATAGTCACATGAATAGGAAATACAGTGAAGGCATAGCTGACACACATAGCTGTGTTCTGCATGAATGTCAGAAGGCTTGGCTTGCGGTCAAGCGTTCACCCATCACTTTTGTTTGCACTTTGCAAATTGCAAAAAAAATAAAAAATGTGTTTTCAGTTAAGGCTGTGCTAGACATAAAATGCTGTACATTGAATGCATGTGTGACTTCAAAGAAGCCGGTACCTGTAAAGAACCGCCTTATCCGCCCCAAAGACGCCAACAATTAGGTCTGCAAAAAAAAGAAGAAAAAATACTACTGTAATTTCCTTGATGCCATCACACCTCCCCAGACAAGTAGTAAAACAGTCGATCAACAACTCCAGTCTTTTTAATGGGCAGCTAAACCCATCTCAATCGTATCAAATAAGATAACCCTTAGGAGTTTGTTTTCCAAGAGTCAGAATTACTCAGTATTTCAGTATTCAGAAGTATTACTGAAACAAAGTAACAGAAGCTCAAACACAGTGTAAGTGGACCTTTTTATCTCGCCTAAAAGACCATTTATTTATTTATAGGACACAGACTTTACCGTGATTCCTATTGTCTGGGGATTTCCAGAATGTATAGAACATATATAGTCATCATTTTGATCAAGCCTGTTTTGCCATGTTACAAAATAAATAACCGTTGTTGCTATAGCATTGGGATCATAAAATCGTTTACGGAGATAGAAATGGTATATTGTGCGACCAGACCGAATTTAAAAACTCACAATAAAAAACGCAATTAATGCAAATAAACTAAACTAGCCGGGCTATTTAAGAAGTTAATTCCATTCTCTTTTCCCGTCTAAGCACTGTAAAAACAGAGAGATGCAGCGGGTTGGGTTGTCCCACCTCCTCACCTGCAATTCAAACAAAATCCCCATATTATACGCCCATATAATAACAATGATAAAGGCTTGCATTTATATAGTGCCTTTTACAATCTCAGAGTACTTTACAGCAGAGGGATACCTGGGTACCCATTCAGGTCGATGTCGGTGGCGCCATGCATGGAGTACCCAAAGCTGGGGGGCATGGAGCTGGACGCCCACTTCCCCTCCAGCACCTGGGACGCCACTGTATTTAGACCATCCGGCCTCCCGTTGTAGATGTACACCATACCCTTGTGCTCTGG
Source organism: Ilyophis sp. 1 JC-2022 (assembly GCA_022702515.1). Lineage (NCBI taxonomy): Eukaryota > Metazoa > Chordata > Actinopteri > Anguilliformes > Synaphobranchidae > Ilyophis > Ilyophis sp. 1 JC-2022. Next base: position 61,788,869 of record CM040397.1, on the reverse strand, counting down.
TCCACCGTAGGGGGCGGCAATGGCGATGTCTGAAACATGAGTGCAGGGGGATAAGCGACCGCGATTGGCCACAGCTCGGTTACCGTTTCCGATTTCAAGTAGGAACTTGTGCTGGAGGAATGGCTCAACTCTGGTGGGTTAATCTGAGAGGAACACCATTACATGGTGCTGTGAATAAAATCTCCAAAAATGTTAAGAAAGATTTCCAGATTCCGGCATTCATTTTGATATGCCGGAATATCTTTCATTAAGTCGATGTCTCAGTCCAAAGGCCTTTGTCAAGGCATCAATCCAGAGGTGTATGCATCAATCATTAACATGTATGCAAACCCCTAAATTGATTCAGTTGTCAGTCTTCACCTGAAAATCAACTGGCCTTTTCCGCAAACTCTTAAAAAGACAGGTAACAGTCAACATTTATTAACAAAAATATCAATCGATTAACAAATGAAAATAGTAATGAAAACCAGATTAACAATTCCAAAATAAATTGTAAGTGTGGTTGCTTCGCAGTGGTATCAATTGCTGGAAATGGTATAGAAAGATGGTAATAGGCTAAAGAATAGTGTGAGGTGGTAAATAAAAGGTGGAAATGGTATGAAGTGATAATGTGGTATAAAGACATCCAAAGAAGGTGAAAGTGTTAAAATATGGTGATGTATTTTGTGGTAAGTAGTCTAAAGAACATGGAAGTGATACAAATTGTGATGAAAGTACAAAAAGGTAATGTCAAATAATCTGGGATAGTATTTTTAGGTCATAACAGTGTTGTAGAGGAAGGCATTGAGATGTCATAAACAGTGTAGTATGTTACAGCATTCACATTCTATTGCATCGGTTTTCAAAATGTGCCCATTCACTCCCATTGATTTATTTGGCGATACAAGGTCAATTATGAAAAGGTGTATATGGTATAAAGGTAAAAAGTAGTAGCAACCTGGGGGGTGTATATAGGTATAATATGAGGTATGAATGGTGTTGATGGTGGGAATGGTGTCACAACCACACCTCATTAGCCTGCTCATGTAGAGATGCCAGACAGGTGTGAGGGCACCCTACCATTGAAGCCATCCAGGTCCAGGTCTCCCAGGGGGGCGATGGAGCTGCCGAAGCGTGAGTAGATCTCTGAGCCCTTCAGCTTGAGGGGCTCTTGGAAGGAGAACATCCCTTTCCCTAGGTAAACGTGCACCTGGCCCACCTCCCGAAGCTTGCCGTCTGAACCATGGTCCATGAAGAGAGGCGATCCCACAAACAGGTCAACCATTCTGAGAGAGGGGGGGAGGATATTTGTGAAAGGGGTTAAGCAAAAAGGGACAGAAAGCAAAAATATGATTATGGCACGACAAAAACAGGGAAATATGGACGTAAATCCATGGCAAAATTCAAATGAAAATGCAAAAGGCTACTTTGCACTTTCTGACAATTTTAATGCAAATCCATTTTACATGTAATTTTTGTCACCCTCTACGACACAACCTTGTCATAATTTAAATGAAAAAGCACATTTGAAATAGCAGTTTCTTGATCCATGACAACAAGGTAATGATAATTCTACATTTAATTTTCATGTTTTTGTGGCACAAGGGTGACATAAATCTAACCCAATGGCATTGCTTTCGTTTACATTATTATTTTCGCATGGTCACGCAAAAGTCCCAACAAAATTCAAATATGAAATGCAAAAAAAAAAAGAGTGCATACATTAACTTGGCCTTTTACATTTTCATTTGAATTATGTCATGGTTTTTTTCGCACATCGAATAAAAACGAAATGCAATTTCCGATTTGCATTTTCATTAAAAATTTGGCGCGAATATGCTTCCATACCAAAGAGACTTTTACTGTTATATTTAAGCAATATCACATAAGAGGGAGTGATGTTAGCGTACTGTATATCAGCATGGCTGTGATTCGGTCTTAGGCACGAGACCCATACTGTATATCAGCACTCAAGGAATGCGTCTCGGCCAATTACAATGCACGGTCGGAACTAACTGTACTAAACGTAATTAATCAAATCTGATTGGTCAATGAGCGGTCATTATTTCTGGATAATGACCGAAGTTTCACACTTGATGATATCCCTCTACATTCTTCGTGGCCAAGTCCGACCAAAATGTGATCTCTCATAGGCTGCATTCGGAATGGCTCCCTATATATGCTTTTAGTGCACTATTTATGGAATCAGCCATTTTGAGGATGTGTTAATTCTCAGTGTTCTCAATTGAGAATTTGGAAACCATGGCTGTGTCCGAATCAGCACCCTTCCATACTATTATGTAGACTTGTTGGGTAGACGGGGCGAAAAAGTTGTTAAGTAGGCAAAATGTTCTCGAAATAATATAGTATACTTTAAACCCCCATATGATACATTTACTTCCGGGGTTTGGCAGAGTATATTCGGGAGCATACTTTTCAAGAAGTACACAAACATTTTGGTCGCATAAATGTGACGTAAGCTTAGTTTTCTACTTCATAGACGTTTTCCTTCAAATACAACAAAAACCATACGTGACATGGCGTGCAAGGGTGGGACGTCTTACGACACTTCCACAGTATGGTTGGAAGATAGTATGGTGAGTATTTTTCATGTACTGCATGTTGCGTGCTAAACGGTGCCCATTAAATGTCACACTTCTGCCAGTGCACTGTATGTAGGAGACAGGGCGCAGTAGATAGGGATCTGATTCGGTCACAGCCCATCAGAATGGCCAATCTCCTAAATAATGCACTATAAAGGGAGCCATATAGGAAGCCATTACGAAGGCAGCCATAATCTTTCAGTCGAGGCGACGTCCGTTACTAACGTTAGCTACATAACTTACGATATGAACACAAATCATAAATATGGGAGATTGTTCTTATATTAGTTTTTATTTTTTAGAAAAAAACTAAATTTTTGATTCCTGGGGGTATACTACGAAGTAGTATTACTGAGTTAACTGTTGGCTTAAATCTCTCCCGTTCCCCAAAGGTGAAGGTGAGCAGGAGATCAGAGTTCAAAGTCCAGAACTTAAGCTTCGGGAGCTACAGGATTCGATGCCAAGAAACTGAACAGGAAGTTCCTGAAGTCTTTTTTTGAAGTCTTTTTAGTGGTACAAAAAAAGGAAGTGACATACTGTATCCAGTCCTATTGGTCAACATCTTTTGGACTTCCACCCAGGATCATGTGAATGTGACATGTGTTGGTTCCCAAAATGGACAGGAACGACAATGGCAACTAACTGTCCCATTAATTGTGGCATATTGGGATGGCAGGTATGCCATCCGCCAAGTTACAGCTTGGGGGGGCGTGCCCCATACCTATACAGCACAGAGATTGGCACTTTTCAGGGTTTCCTACAGAAATAAACACAATGACCACAGACTCTCAGTCCTTAAAAACATGAACCTCTGTACTTTCTAACCTCATGTAACCACACAGAATTCAGATACAACTTCACACATCTACAAAAATAAAGTCCATTGGATTATTTTAGCAATTTTTCTTCTTATTCTAATTTTTCCTGCCGATTTCATCATAAAAATGCTCCATGGCCTCAACGACAAAAAGGATGTGCACATGTTATTATTTTCAGACATACTGGCTGGCTATCTGCCTGGATTTTCCTTCAGGGCCATTCAGTTAAAAATAAAAATGACTTAACCCCTTTGCCCAGCTGCCAAATTTTGTAAATTCTCACCTATTTAGGGGGCGTTTTATTTAAGGCTTTATAACTCCAGCTGTGAGCATCACAGAAACTTGAAAAATGGCTTCTGAATTAGATTAGTTTATTTTCATAATTTAAGTTAAAATAAAGTGCCACAAATGCATAGAAACTTGCAACAACAATGTTTTTCTTTAGTTTGCAATGAAATACTGAGAGCTGTGACACAGGTAAAACTATACATTTCCTGAAACATAAACTCCATGTGTGCACAATCTGAAGGTGATATGCAGAACGACAAAAGGTCTATGATGCAAAATGTAAGAAGTGTACCCTGTTTTCCCTTTGTGTCTCCAAATTTATCCAAAATGGCTAAATTGTGCACTGCTGCAAATCATAAAATAATCATATATTTAATGACAAATTACTATGGTCTAACTATTTTGGCTCATAAAACTCATAAATTTTTTCAAGAAACTTTCAATTTCAAGTGGGAATTACTATCATTTTGGGGATAAATATCTATGGGTCCAAAAACCTATCAAACACCTGTCATAAAATTTATAAAATATTTTTTCTCCATTATAAAGCATATACATTTGCCCGTTAGGATGGTTTAAGATGAAAACATTGATATCACACTGGTAGACACAGATAAATATGTAGCCTAATTATTCACTCTCTACAGTATGTCATCTTGTGCTGCATGCCCTGGGATGACATTTATTTGTAAAAATACTAATTGTATTCTTTTAATTTTTTCTAGATTAAATAAGATTTAAAATATTATTTTTTAAAAATTTATTAAAATTATTAAAATGGCAATTTGAAATTCTGCCATTCAAATATAATTATAAAAGTAAAAGAAAAGAATTTAAAAAAAAAAAATGGTTAAATGGGGGTTTCCTTTGCAGGTGGGCAAAATTCACCAGGGGGCTAAACTGCAGGTGGGCCATTATGCCAAACAAAAATGTCGGTTTTTTTTCTTAAATGGTTTTTTGCCTTACATTTTTTTTTTCATACATTTTTCACAGTTTGCACGCATCGCTTTTTTGTTGTATCTTTCATGTGTGGTGTCGTTCTTTCACATTATTCAGACTGTTTGTTTTTTAATCTGTTGTGTTGTAATATTATGTTTCTGTTTATTATTATGTTTTTTCTTTTATCTGTTGTTTTGTTTGTTTTTGTTGCATTTGTCTGTTTCGGGGTTTGTGTGTTTGTTGTTTGTGTTGTCGTGTTTGCTTGTTTTAGGTGGTTTTTGTTTTTTCGTGTTTTTCCTGTTGTTTTTCGTGTTATTGTATACGTAATTTTACTTTTTATTAATTAATAAGATTACTAACTCTAACTAATTAAAAACTCGTACTTATAAGTTAAAAACACTTAAACTAAAAATTAACAATAAAACGTTTTGTTTTTAAAATATTAACAAGTAGTTATTTTAGTTTCCATTAACTCTCTTTTTTGTTTTCTCTTTTTTTTCTTGTAGTCTTGTTGTTGTGATTTCACCCTCCACTTCTTACGCTCCACACACATGTTTTTGTTTTCCGTTGTTTTGTTTCGTTGTTTGTATTTTTGATGTCTTCCGTTTTGTTTTGTTTGTGTTGTGTTTTCAATTGTTTGTTTGTGTTACCTGTTTTGTTGTTTGTACCCCCTCCCTTTCCTTTGTTTTATAGACCATTTGTTTGTTGTCTGTTTGTTTTCCTGTTCCTTTTATTTTTTGAGCCTGAGACCATGAATTTTTTTGCTTATTGATTTTTTGAGACACCCTTTCCCCCGTTTAGAGACCTTTTTTAGTTTTTTTTTTTGTTTTTTTTTTTTTTGGTTTTTTTTTTTTTTTTTTTTTTTTTTTTTTTTTTTTTTTTGTTTTTTTTTTCCTCTTTTTTTTTTTTTTTTTCTTGTTTTTTTTTTTTTCCTTTTTTTTTTTTTTTTTTTTTTTTATTTTTTTATAATATCCTATTTTTTTTTTTTTTTACCTTTTAAATAAAAATAAAACTCGTTTTCTGCTCTCCCTGTCTGCTATTATTTTTTTTTCTGAGTCCACGTAAACACTACAGTGGCAATTCGGCTAGGTATACCGCGCTAAAATATCAAGGTGAAAGTCATCATAGCTTGCGTAGTATAGACCCCAGCTCCCAACCCAAACTTGAGAATAGATTAACGGCGATATTTTTTTTATCGCCCGATAAGAGTCTCACGCTAACGCAGCACGTTAACGCCGATAACGGCCCACCACTAAAAAATACATTTACTGTATTTTGTTTTATTCTTTTTTTTATGTTGCCATTCATACTCACTCCAAGAACATTTTTACATTAATCTTGCACATATCAGCACACAGTAAATTGAAACGAGTATTTTCTATGCCCTAAGTATAGCCCAGAGAGATACTAATATGCTGTGAGCCTAGTCTATATTATGTACGATACGATTACAATAAAATAATGTTCCACCACCAGGAAGATTCTGGCAAATGTTCTAGCTTCACAGCCAATCGGTGAATGTAAAACATGAGTGAGCCATCTATGATCACTTACACTATAGTAACCAGCAGCCGTACCACCATGCACTCTGCTCCTGCTGAATGGCTGAAGCTACACAGGTGTGGGCTTGGTTAGTACTTGGATGGGAGACCTCCTGGGAAAAACTTAAGTGGTGGGCCAGAAGGGAAGAATCTTCCCTCTGGTTGAATAAACCCCAATGCCCCAGTGCAGTGATGGGGACACTGTGCCGTAGGAGATGCCGTCTTTCGGATGAGACGTTAAACCAAGGTCCTGACTTACTGTGGTCATTAAAAATCCCATGACACTTATCGTAAAAAGTAGGGATTTCCCCGGTGTCCTGGCTAAATTCCCAACCTGGCTCTTTCAATTTGCCACCTAATTCATCCTGCAGTTTAATTGGCAAAAATAATTGTTCTCTCCCTCTCCACCTCAAGTCATGTGTGGGGAGCATTCTGGTGCAAAATGGCTGCTGTTGCATCACCCAGGTGGGTGCTACACATTGGTGGTGATACAGGCAAGTTTCCCCCTCATCATTGTAAAGCGCTTTGAGTCACTGGCTGGTGAGAAAGGCGCTATATAAATGTAAGGCATTATTACTATTAATATGTAAAAAATGCACTCAAAATGTGAAAATAACAATATCAAACATATGGCACAAGACACTGGTGGAGTGGAAAACAAACTTACATATTTGAAATATTACAAGCTGTAATACTTACAGAGGAGAAAAATCTCTGTCACGTTTGTTGGCATATTCTCTTATAGAATCAATACTATGGTATCTTCTACCCGACCCACACCCAAAATCCATGTTAGCAAGGCGAAAATGTTCTCTAGCCATGCTGAAAAGTTGGCCAAATTAGTAAAATCTTGCAAAAATACCAAAAAAACAACAATTACCACATATAAATTTTTGGTAGTGAATTTTTTATTTTTTTATTTAATGAACACAGACGCTATTGTCCACTGTGTTGCACAAAGTTGTTCCGGATAGGTGAGACTGGGTGGGGGATAAGTGAAACCTTGAACAGCTCTTTTTACTTTAGTCCATGTTACAGATGTGCGAGGGTTCATCGTTGTACTAAGTGCAGTTATCCAGCTAACTCAGTAATGCTGATGCTTCATAGTATATACCACCCTGAGCAGAAACTTTCTTTGACACCTGAAAAGAAAAGAAAACTAGACGAAGCTAGACAGGTACATCGCCAGCAGCGCTGTTGGATAGTAGAGCTGCAAGGGAAACGAGTTTGGTAGCCAGCTCATTAAAGGGCATATTGCAGGATAAACACCACCTTGAAGAATTATTTAGCAAACCAAAATTATGGTAGCTAGCCAGAATAAGCTTTACTGGCCAAGTTTAACAATTATTAAGTTACTATTTATGTTTTAGAATGATCCACAAACTAGGGCTTTAGACTATCTATTTCACCCGTGTCTTAGTGAAGCTTTACTGGCCTTAGATGATTAGGGAAATGATCATTTACATTTTCCAAGAATTAGTGAGAGCTAGCCCGAAAAAGCACTTCTATGGATCACTTTAAGGGTTGTTTCTCATGACAAATTTTTCGATTGAACTTATTTGAAAAAATAAGTCAAAAGAAGAAACCCTTCAAGTTATCCATCCATATCTACTGTATTTCTGGCAGCAGAGTGATGGTTTAAGGCTTGTTTGATACATCAGACCCTTGATGACTTTATGTTGGAAATCACACACAAATAATGTAAAATCGAAAATATCTAAAATTATTTCAATACTCAATAAAACCAAATATATCCTGAACCAGAATTCACTATATACACTGTATTGTTCACTCATAATTCCATACATTACTTACTGTGTGGAGATATGGGGAAACACATATAAAACAAACACCAATCCTATTTTCATGCTACAGAAAAGAGCCATACGAATTGTAAACCGAGCAAATTATTATGAACCAACGAATGCACTTTTCATTAAACTATACGCTTTAAAATTCTATGATTTAGTAAAACTCAAAATCATACAAATAATGTACAAAGCATATAATAAGTTGTCTCCATATTGTGTTCAGAGGCTGCTCCAAGCTCGAGAGAGCCACTATGAACTCAGGGGAACAGGTGTCTTTAAAAAAGCAAGGGTAAGGACAAATGTTAAAAATAGATGTTTATCCATCATAGGGGTAAATTTATGGAATAGTTGTGACAATGACTTAAAAATGTGTAGTTCAATTTCTAAATAAAAAAAAATATTTAAAGATAAGGTGGTAAATAGATACAAAACTGAAGTATGAACATCTTTGAGTATGACTCGCTGGAATTTCTGTTTCTGTTTTGTTTTTGTTTTTGTTTATGTTTTGTTCTTGTTTATTTTGCTTTGTCTAAAAAAGTAATGTAAAAAGGGTAGGCATAATAAGCCTTAGCTTCAGTCTACACCTTTTCGGTCATCTCCTTGTTCTGTTTTTTTCCACTATACTGACACTTTATTGCTTATTATTTATCTCTATGTACTGTATACATTCTGGAAAACTGTCAAAGAGAACCGAAATAAATGAATACTAACTAACTAACTTTAGCCATTTAGCCAACCATGTGTTCCATGCTGTTCCAGTGTAATTTACAGCTAAAACTAGTCCCACTTCCCATAGAGATCCATTCAAATGCAGAAACGTTATAGTATCGCATGTAAGAGTACCAGAAAATAAGATATCAAAAGTATTTTGATGTTGTTGGGTCACAGACATCAGGAAGTCATGGCATGCAAAGGATATGTGACCAAATATGAAAAATAATTACTTTATTCTATATATAAATGCAGGGGTGCCAATAATTGTGGCACATGTGGTTTTGTTAAAAATAATAATTTCTTGATGAGGGTTTTTTTTGTTCCTCATAATAATTTACTTCAATTAAAGGGTGGATTTTCTCATTTTTTCAGTGAGAGATTAAGCGAATTCACCAAACAGTGAATTTTTTATGATCCTTTTTACTCATTTTTACCAGGGGTGCCAATAATAGTAGAGGGCACTGTATATAGGTTTGGGTCAAGGTCATGGGCTTCTCCACCCCGAACTGTCAATCATACTGTGCCCGGACCATGATGACCATATGCGGATGACCCCGCTCCCGACAGCACAGACTCTGGCTCGCTCCGGCTCCACTGAGCAGACTCAGTTTGTACAAACAAAAATAAAACATTTTTTAAAAGACTTCTGGAGCCTCAAAATGGTTTTTACGAGCCTGTGGGAAGGCAATGGGTGACGTCACAGTGACAGTGTCCATATTGTTTTACGGTCTATGGTGCTGCATACCTTGGTGCTTTTTGCGTTGAAAGACTTGGCTGTAAAATCATTACCCAGGAAAGAAAAAAACGGAGATTTTCTACTCTGGAATACATGGCTATGATGTATAGAAAAACTCAAATTCATACAAATGCCCCAAACACACATTTACCATATTTATAAGATACTATTTTACTCTCATATTTAAACTTTTAAATAGAAATAGAATATTTCATGTTTCGTTCACTTTAAAAATTGACCGCAATTTCAGACCAAAGAAAAATATAGAAAAATATAGAAAAAGTGACGTCATCCACGGACTTTGCATGGGCTTGTGAAAAGCATTTTGAAGCTGTGGAAGTGCTGTCACAAAAATTGGAACAGTAGGGTGACCCTTATATGGTCATTATGTCTGGGCCGGGTGTGGTTCGTCCACTAAGCACACAAGACACTAGTGATGCGCAATACCGAGAAAGTGCCACAAACTTTCCCCGGACCGGTCGACAAAATATTAAATATAGTGCCAAAAACAATACAATAACTTACCAAATCAACACATGGGGAAACATTAGACAAAGAAAAAGCACCTATTGAGACTACATGTTCTTGTGGGAAAAATGTATTGACTTTGTATTTTAACCGCATTTTGTACCATTGACTTGCAATAAAAAACAGGCCTAAAAGACCTATACTGGAGCCAACCGCACTGGCACCAGAGAGCAATACTCTCAACAAGACCAGGAAGTGAGCTTCAAGCTTCAACAGCAAAGCCCGGTTTTGGCCCCTTGATTGAGACTTGTCTAGGCTTATGCCCAGAAGATCATTGAAATTCCACAGAGCTGCAGCAAAATGTAAATAAAAACATTGTGAGCTAGCTTGTTAATTGACAAGCACAGAACTAAATACAGTGTACAGTATTCTGTGGCTACAAGACCCTGCTTAGCCTTTGTTGCTATGGAAGCAGCTCTAAACAGAGTCGGACTGGCTTTTATTTACTATTTATTACTATTTTCTTAGTGGATGCTTGTAGACTTTAAATCAATATTTTGTGTCAAATTATTGATTGATTTCTTTCGTAAGGTAATTAGCCGTGTAATAAGCGGGGCGAGTATGTCCTTAAAATATTCCCCTGCATGCCATCCAAAAATAATAAACTGTGTTCCACTTTGAAATGGAATGCAACAGCATTACCACATTTATGCATGCGCACACGCACGCACACGCGCACACGCCTCATCCAGTAACATGTTAAGAAGAGCTGATGGGAAATACTCTGCTGACCTTGTGAGATCAGATAAATTTGAAGACAGCTGCACTAAAACTACAGTGCATTTGCAACACAAGAAGTCTTCTTATAGGTGGTCTATTTGGGAGTGGGGTTTCACAGCACATAATTACTTACCCATTATTATTAATGTCTGTCGCTGCCACAGAATGTCCAAAGTATGCAGCCATCTATCAGAAAAGAGGAGAAAAAAGGGTTGTGTTATCCTGCTAGCATTACTGTAGTCCTACATACTCGTGAAAACAATGGAACTGTCCACACAGAGCAGAGAGCCCAAAATAGTATCCTCTCCTGGAATGCAAGCATTTGATTGCTTTAGCTTTCCATTTACTGGGCTGTCATGTTCCTCTCCGGGATAATTGTGGGTGCAATGATCTTCACGGCAGTCAATATCTCAGTCAAACTGAGAAAACCCACAGTGCTCCCTTACTCCGTGCTGATCCAGGCACTGATCCGAGATCTTTAGAAAGCTATTTTGCGATAATCAAGTTCTGTTTCCCCAAAATTGACTAAAATGGCTGCTTACATGGTTGCTCTGGAGTTCATATTTTCCCACAGAGTATGGGAAAAGAGCAACAACATTTCCAATAACCCCTACATAGTGGAAATGTGGGCCAGGCTAACGGTAAAGGCACACAGAAAGGCACACACCGCCTCCATTAATTTTAAATGAGATGCGGCTGGCCGCGTCCGTAAGGCATGTTGGGATTGCTGGCGGTGCGGGGCTAGCTGGAGAAGTGGCAGGGGAGATGGCCAGAATTTAACTTCCAGCCCCAGATGGCACAACTTCACATCGCAATAACCAGATTTGATCTCCGATCAGTAAACAGTCCCCCTTTCCAAATTTTAGTTCCCCCGATTGACTCCATAGTTCCGTTATGGTGGACACATTAATAACACAGCAATGACAGCATAGTAATTAGGGATGCACCAAATCCAAGATTTGTTTCTGATTTGGCTGGATTCGGTCCTTTTTCATGGCTTCGGGATTCGGCCGAATACTTCACAAAAATTGGACCAAATCCGAATCCCATGTGGATTAAATGAACAGTATTAAACAGGCCCAGATCACGCACTGTGCTTAGTGCACCAGCTCAGTGTTAAACAGGCCCGCCCCTCCGTATACGCAGATCACACACTGTGCTTAGGGCACCAGCTCAGCGTGGCGGTATATTTGCACAGGGTGTGATGCTGAATTTTCTGATTGAATGGGATGAATAAACAATGTAATCTTCAAACACATCAGAGCCACAAGCGTTAGAAAATCAGGATGGTGGTGATCAGATCATGCAAACCCCGGCAGTGGGGACTAGTGCTAGTGCTTCATTTCACTTTCCTATAAGTTAACAATGTGCCTTGTAGCCTAGGCTACTTGTATTTACAGTTTTGATGTAATGAAGCATGCACGTTATTGAAGACACATGTCTGTCCCATCTTTTAAAAAAAATGTATAATTGTTTTTTAACTTTAGAATATCTTAATGTAACCACTTCTGTGTTGCGCTTGAGCACTGATGTGATACATTGTATCCAGTTGAAATCCCACTCTTACAGTGGGATATCACCTACAGTGCAGCCCGTATTATATTGTATGCTACCTTTATTCATTGTGATGGGGACGTGGTTATGCCTGGTTATTTTTGCAGTGTGCTAGAAGAGTGAAAGTAGCTAACACAAACACTGGGGCAGAATATTCAATATTTCGAAATAAATCAACATCAACTGGTAATTGCAGAAGCAAAAATGGATGAAGGACACTCGTTCAGCTTTGAATATCTTAGTTACATCAATTTGTATTGACTAGCAATTAGCCTTCGGTTGCTACAAAATTTGTGCCCCAATGTTAAGTCAATGGACAATTCATTCCCGGTATCGTATAATTATAAATATAATTTATTTTAAAACTGTACAATAAACAGAAATGTCACCCATCAAAGGCATTAGTCTACTTTAGCGCTTAGAGTTGTAGAATATGAGCGAGGTCATTGAGGGGAAAAAAGGTCTTAATCTTAATGCTAATTTTTAAAGTACTTAACTATATGAAAACGGCTGAACAAATGTTTCCCATATGTGTTTTATGGCGAGAGGAGTTGATCGGCCAAATGGCTGGTAATTGGTGCTAAAACGGCTGAGATATTGACGGGCGAAATTTGGGTTTTAACATGCAAGTTGCAACCAAAACCAAACTATTATTCTGAGTGATCACCTTTACCCTATGATAAACCATTTCTATCCTGATGGGAGTGGTCTCTTCCAAGATGACAATGCGCCCATCAACAGGGCAAGAGGGGTCACTGAATGGTTTGATGAGAATCATATGCTATGGCCTTCGCAGTCACCGGATCTCAACCCAATTGAATGCGCACTGAAGCTGTTCTGGCGACTCGTCGTGGCCCAAAACCTTAGACACTTTGGGTTCCATCTTGACGATCTTAGCACATGGTCTAAAACACATGGAGCAATTGCATTTAGGGCATGCCAAACTCCCCTTTTGCTAGTTAGAGGGCACATATTTTCAGTGTAAAGTAAGACGTTCAAATGGGCTGAACTTAGTCTCTTCATTAATTATAGGTGTGTCTTGGGCGTAACATGCAATAAACCAATCACTGTTATCTCACATTCCCTTTAAAAGCTACCTGCATTTGCACCTTGGCAGATTGCTAATACAATGGCGAATTTAATAAGACTGGGAAAAAAAAGCCATTTACAGCTGGGGAAACCTGCTCGCACGCAAGGTTAAAGTGTGCATTCAAGAAATATATTGAATATATTGATCAATATTCGGATCAATTATTTGGACTAACCATTATGATGTGTTTTCATATACACCATAATAATCTTAAACAGTAGGCTAGGGTTTAACACCGGCACGGGTACCAGGTAATTCCCGACCAAACTATTTCCTATTAAATATATGTGGTTTGATTTTGTTAAAAGCACCTGCAACATCGGGGAATAAGCTAATAGAACTTGGATTCCGTCTCACCTTAGAAAACGCCAAATCAGCCTGCTTGTTTAACAATTTTTGTTTGATTTTACAATGAAGCATTGTTAAACATCAATTCCATGAGGCTGTTCTCACAGCAGACAAGTTTCATCTGAAATTCATATTACGTGCCTTCTATTGGCACAAATAGCAATCTTTTGCCTTAATGATGACAATACACTACAGCTGTCAGGTTGGGAACCCATAGGTTTACGCATATTTTCCCATGTTTTATATTGTCCTGCTTATAAAAATATGACCAACGCGTTTTTACGGATAACTTACTTAACTGTGACATGACTTTAGACCTTAGACTTTAGAAGTTTGTGGTGGTTTTAGTGCAAGCGCTTTCTGCTGGCTAAAGATAGCAATACGCCAAAAATGATCCTGGCCACACCTCATCTTAAGACCAACCTGCCCAGTTCACTTGCTATGGGTGTAAGTTAATTTGCAATTTAAACAACGTGAACCCTGGACATTAAAAGGACCCTTGCGCTGGTCTGAAACTAGCAAAGACACTTGCGTTTGGGTTACCGCCGCAAGATAGGGCCCTTTATGTTGGTTTTTCCTTTAATTGGTTACCTTTTTAGTTGCCTTGTCGATGTGGCAAATTTCTGTGGTCATTCATCTGTCATGACAGTGTGTCTCCAAACAAGCCTCTGCTAAATAAATCGCGTTAGAGACGACTTTATTTACTGACTTTATTTTGTGGCCGTGCTGTGGAGGCGTAGCCTACACCACAGAAGAGTTAAGCTAGGGGAAGCACTGCAATGTTAGCCAGAAGTAAAAGTATTTTAAACTAGTTGGCTGGCTAGCTATGGTGAGACTTTATAACTAGGACTGTTTTTAAGATTTTTGACTGTTATTTTCATGTAATGTCATTGTGACTGTTGGGGAATTATTTCAATACAGAAATATAATATTATTGCTTTCATGTCAGTGTGAAAAATGCACCTTTTAGCCACAGGGTGGGAGTCTAAGACCACAAATGGAGCTATGAGGTTCAAAATAATGGTTCGTCAGCCCATGGTTTCACACGCATCCCAGGAGCAGGAGAACTTACTTGATTGCAATAGAGTGCAATACTGGTGAATTGCATAATTTACTTTTTCTCCAGGCTCCTATTGGTACACCTGCACTACAATGACAAAGGCAGCCGATGTTGACTACCATGGTCCACCACATTTTTAGTGGTGGTGTGTGCACTGTGTGAAGTAATAGTATTGAGCTATTTTAACAATAGCTACATGATCATGAACTGTGTATTCTGCGCTTGCTGCACATTTCATAGGCTATAATGGTCACAATTGCAGCTCAATACAGGCTACCGATTAACTCAAAATGTAATTAGCTCGCTAGCTACTAGGGATGTTCCTAACGACTAATTTCCCTGACGGTTAAACGGAAGTTTAAACTTAGACTAGTCGACTAGTCTAAAAGTAAGAAAACACTCAGAAAACAGTCAAAATTGAGCACAATTTAATCTATAAGGTTAAACATTGTCCGAAAAAATATTGCGTATATTGTAAGAGCCATTTGAAACCGTTAATCACATACTTCAATAACCAAATCGTATTTTAAATGCCGCTGAAATGTGTGGCACTTTGCGCCTTGCATTATGAACATTGCACATTATCCTACAAAACATGACAACAACAAGTTAACAAATAACATTTATTGACAACAATATTCAACGTAACAAAACATTTTTAGGAAACGTGCCTGATTATTACAACGGCATTTTCATTGGGTGAACGCGATCGCATAGCAAATACAGGACAAAATAATAATCGGTCATCAAAAAAACAATAATAGGCCCACAAAAAAAATAACAATTAGGCAATACTGATCGACGTGACATTAGATTAGTTTTATTGGGCTATTCAACAATGCGATAGGCCTACTTACTCTTTCCACCTCGCTGGTTTAACTTGCAGGGCGAACAGGCTAATGCGTTTTGTTTTTTTCCTTCGTTTAAAATTATTTATTTTTTTAAATCCGGCGTTGTTAACATTAGTAACGGATGCTCGTTTTTTTATAAAGCAACATTTGACCAGGAAAACATGACATTTCAGTGCAAATTATGTCAAAATGTAATTTAAATGTGTACATTAATAAAATAATAAGTTTAACCGACTAGTATTTCTGGTGCCGACTAGCGAGGGTAGCAACGTTTCATCGACTAGTCGACTAAACGCGCACATCCCTACTAGCTACCAGCCGATTGTTGTAATCACCCAGTCCAGTCTAAGTCTGTCAATTGCATGCATTCCCATGAGATGTTAAACAGGTCCTTTAATGACAGAAACAAAACATAACAGCAGCAGCCATAAAAGTTCAGATAACCCCCCTTTCATGCTTTTCTTAAATCCTGTCCCCGTGTGGGCCTAAAAGTTGGTCTCCGCCCCCTGGGAGATATTTGTCATGGTCAACATCGGCCTCTGCTGGTTTTATTTAAGCATTACATCTGATGCTGGTTTTAATTAATTATTACATATGACCCTTATTTATATGGTAGTTTTGATTAAATGCCATGATTTAATTATATCAGAAATTCCCTTGCCATGGTTTGACCATAGTAGTTCAATACATAATAATACAATGATCTAATGGGTTAAATAATACTAACTGTAAGATTTCCTAATATTATTTCCTCAGTCTACAGTTTATGTGTGGGTGCATTGTGGAATGAAACATTTTCTCTATATTATGCAAGATTCTTTTGTAAGAATATAAACCTTAATACTAATGTTTGTAAAGAGAAAGAGAAACGTTTTCTTTGGATCTAATAAACTCCATTAGTTCTCAAACTGCACACACACACATGTAGAAAGCCATTCTTTATGTTCATTGATTCGTCCCCAAGGCTGTACCAGAATCAGAGCCCTATCTACTGTGTACTAGCATACTTTACACTGCTTACTGCATACTGTTTGGTGACATGCAGTATGCAAAAAATATCCTCCATACTATTATCAGCGAAAACCAGAAAATAAGTATATAATTTGGGGATTTTAAGTACACTACATTTAGAAAGCATTTTGCCTAGTATGCCTACGTAATCACATTCTCATCCAGTGTACTGAAACTAGCATGCTCAATAGTATATAAGGGCATTGATTTGGACACAGCCGAAGGCGTCTCAAAGTGAAAGTAAGTTTTTTACTTTTAATATTTTATTGCTGAACCGCAATGTCACGGTATGTCTCATTTTCCCTGTCAATAGTAGCTACAATCTAACATTACAGCATGTACATGAGCACTGTAATGATATGGCTGAACGTTACCGCCGTAATCCAAAGTAAAATTATTGCATCAACATAAATAATCTAATGAACTAGCTAGCGTTACATGGATATTGCCTCTCATAGGTATAGAGAACGTTAGCTATCAATGCTGTGATTGATCAATTTGAACGAGTTTGTATGCCCCAAGACGATTTCCACATTATGCAACTCGGCGTGTTACTAGAATTGATAGGCCACATGAGCATGGCACCACCTAAAACCAGAAAAACCTCCAACGCGGGGTACGGACAATCAAACATTTATATTTTTCTCCTATGTTCCTGATGTGCTAATATTTTGCAAAGGTCAAAGGATTGTTAACATTAATGCACACGGTGTGCAAAACCTTGGTAAAGCTGCAAAGTGTCCCTAGTTTTTCCTCCAATTAAATAAAGACCCCAACAAATCCCCAGCACTTTAATTGAATTCAATGTAAGTTAATTTTATCTAATATATATTTATTGAATGTTCAAAAAAAAAAATAATAATAATAAAGCTGTCGCTGAAGTTCGTAACATTGTTAAAAATGCTCTGCAAGCAAGTCTTAATTATAATGTGGCATAGATTACAGTTTATTTTTCTGGAATAAATGCAGCGTATTAAAGGTCTGCTCCAGTGAGGAGGCTGTTTAATGGCAATTGGGGGTAAGAATAATACACTGGGGCCATGGATATATTGGTTATGTGCATCCTTCATAATCCAGATTGGCACCTGAATTTAGCTTAGCACTAGATAGCAATTAGCTAGCAAGTTTTTAATCAGTTGACCATAAAACTTATGGAAGCAGATCTACCAAACAATCTGTACCAATATTGGCATCAGCGGATGTTTCACCTCAGCGGAGATTTTTATATCGGTACATCCTTATTAATTTCAGTTATGTGCTAGTCAGCTGAGCAGGCAATGCACATATTACGTTCATAGCTAGCCAGCTAGCTGTACATTTCAGCGATCAATAGACCTCAACAAAATGGCGGATCTACAGAAAATTCAGCTCTGTGATTGGATGATTCCTAATCCAATGCTCTTTGGGACTGGTAGTTTATGTATCTTCGAAAATTGTTAAGTACACAGTTTCGTACCCTTGCCTTTATTTTCCATTCATTTTTTTCTATTGCTAATTTTTTGAGGTCATGATTCAACTGGGAGAGTTTCACATGCTGATTCAACCTAAGTCCCTCAAAATAAAAACGTGCATGTTTCCACTCTATTGCCTCGGTCAGCACTGTTCCATACGGCAGTGTTTTTTCAGAGGAATCAAGAGGAGAAAACACTGAAAATTGATTGTTAAAGCTGCTCTTCGTTTAAACACAAACCTCTTCAATGTGTGCAACAACTAGTAGGTCAGCCATATGTTCCCACACAAACACAAAAACCAATTCTTTCAGTTTATAGGTTTGGTTAGTTGCTAAGCAAGGTCAGTCTGTAAGCGTGACTGCTGGGATGAAAAATATAACCACAAGAATAATGCCAAATATGAAAAATATTTACAGGCAAAATACTCCTGGCATCATGGGAGAAATGCTATCAGTGTTGGTTGCCGTTTGCAGCTTGTAATGACAGCAAGTTCAATGCCTGTTGTTTTTAAACTGACTAAACATAAACTAAGAATATAGTTAACAAGTGTCTATTACAGCAGAAACATGGGGTGACCCTAGAGCTGGGAAGCTATATAATTTTAGCCAAAACAGAGCGAATATGAAAGCACCTGTATCCTTTATAAGCCAATCTAAGCACAGTGTATATTAAAAACAGCTGGACCTTCTCTGCTGGTACATACAAGGGAACTGTTACTCAGTTAAGATCAAGTTGTCCATATCAAATACATATCAGTGCCAGGAATATTTTTGTACGAATTGCAAAATTTCTCTCTGCAATGGAGCGATGTATCACTGCCCTGGATACAAAAATGTTCCAAAAATAAAAAATAAAAAAAGTCCCTCCCCAGTGAGATTCCATGGCCATCTTCCCACAGGATGATACAGTGGTGTTTCAGCCAATCAGATGAGTTGTGATGACACAAGCCATGATGTAATTTCCTTCCAATGGGCGTGTGGCCTCCAGAAGAGAGTGTGCTGACTGTGCAGTCCCTCCCACCACTCCCCTGCTCTCCTGTAATGCCTCTACTGACAGTCCTGTTAATGGCTTCCAGATGTGGCAGCAGATTCAGCACATTAACTCCTGGCTTCAAAACAAACACCAAACAAAGCTCACCCTTTACCACAGGGAGTTTCTGTAGAGTGCTCGCAAGCCAGTCATCCTTTGTCAGGTGCCTGTCACATGACAAGCGTGTGTGAATCCAACTGGATTGTTTTTTATGCCTCCCCTCCTTTCCCCCTCCCCCCATTTGGAATGCCAAATCATATTTTTATTGGCACTACATTGCCGTAACCACCATCGATTCGGAAGAGTGCAGACCAAATACGACCCCTGTTCCCTGTCCCCTGTCCCCATCCACTCAGACCCCTGTCTACCATGTGCCCTGTCCCCTCACTTTGCAAACAAAAGAAATCCCACAAAACTCTTTCCAAACTAGTGAGAAAGTAGTTTGTAATATATATATATATTATTTTTTAATTGAGAATATCAATCAGTTTACATACAACGATGGTTACAAAGTGTAGATTATGAATGAAGTAGATTCATCATATGATCCGCTCTTGTACCATAGATATGCATATACGCTCTATGTCTTGTACGTTTTTACTTCCGGGTTACTTACTGAAATTGTCAGATGAGTGCACAGTTCTGTGGATGAGTGTGCTCCTGAATTCCCTCAACAAAACCCCAGAAATAAGGGTTTCATCCAGGTATTATAAGTGCCCCCATTTGTGTGAAAAAGTTGCCCATTCTAAAGCTTCTAAAGACTCAAATATGCGTCCTCAAAAAGGTGTAGGGATCGTATTCGGTCACGGCCAAGGAATTGCTCACCCTTGAAGCATGCGATGCCAAGCACTGCTTCTAATCATACCTTCTCATCACATAGACATGAGTTGGAGGAAGAAACTTCATCTGCTGCTCAAAAGGCAGACTTGCAGACACCCAAACAACCAGTGAGTGTTGCAAATGCGCAAAGAGACACTGTCATCCCAGCCGACTGAAACCTTCCTCTCCCTGGGAGATGCTGGAGCCAATCATGCATCACCCTGCAGGGCTGCTGACCAAAGTCCATGCTGGCACAGTCCGGATTTTATACCAGAACATGGGCCCCATCCATGCATTAGATCAGTGCCTTAACCAGATGAGCTACCCAGCAGCCCCCAAATCCGATTGGATTGATTGACTGCATCATTAACAAGCACTCCACGAATCATGACTCAAATTACCTGCTTTCCGGTGAAGTTCACCATAGACACCATGTTATGTCCATTTAAAACGTTAACCTGTGGAAATACAAGGAGGCATTTAATCTTCCAAAAGAGAACATTGCACATGTTTGAACAGACTTGAAAAGAAAGGAATTCTTACATAGCCCAGAGCCGCCTCCCCTCTGGGAACTCCTGTGATGTAATCTGAGGGAAGAACCAAAAAAGACACATTAGCCATCAAGGTGTCATAGAAATAGTAATTTGTAAAGAATCTAAAAGCCTCAACTGTTTCTTAAGTGGCACAGAGTTAGGAGACCCAAGTTAAAGTACAAAACCACACTTTTAAACTAGAAGATGGCACTCAGTGGAGCGCATACCTCTGCCAACACTATGCAATTGTTAAGATATGCCAGTTCCACATTGGATATTCACCAAAAGTTAATAATTTCTTCCATGCCCTTCACACCGGGAGATGCATGCATTTTCATGACTGTAACTCAAATAGAACATGAGATATGCCTGTTTAAATTACAGCCACTCTTGGGGGGTTGGGTGTTGCTGTTGGCACAGACTCTGCCAACTGTGACTGAGAATCCCAGTGTTACCATAGTGTTACATAGCTCTTCAGCTGACATTCCTTGCTTCATACCACAACTAATGATGCGCAGTCTTCCGCCGCAGTGGCTACGGCCTCAACCGGTGGGTTGCCAAATATAAAAGCAGCAGTGGCTGGCTGCCTGTCTTTTTGACGATGTGCATGCAAGCCTGCACCCTCTAGAATTGATGGAGGAGACCAACAGAGATGGGGTGGGCTTGCAAATATTATTAAGAAAATAGAAAATAAAGAGAAAAGGTGATAAAAGATGTTTAAGAAACTGTACTCCTTCAGTACAGTCAACACCCCATGAAAGATTACTAGTTATGGGGCATTCCTGACGGCTTGGCAAATTTTTCCCCCAGACTCCAGCAGAGGATCTGAGTAACCACTCATGCAGATGAATGGCTAAAGATGTTTCATTCTTTCTGTTCACGCTCTGCCAGACAAAGATGAAATGCTGAATTTATTGCACTAAACTAGGAAAATAACACTCAGGGTGAGAAAGGATGGCTGATGTTGCGGATTAGTAGTTCAGAACAGTAGGAAGCAGCCTTTAGTTTGCCTTACTTACTGACCGCCACACTAGCATCATACTAGGGCCGCTCAACTTCAGTTAGGTTGACTTAGCTAGCTTTTTTCCGCCCATACTTCCATACACACCATCATGCTGATCAGTTTCCATTGCCAGCAGTGTAGTCACAGTCAGTGTGAACAGTGCTTTATTGTTATAGGAACAAAACCGTAGCAACAGAGGCTTGCTTAATTTGAAATCCCACTGCTGCGGATACATCCGCTTCATGATGGGTTGCACACCACAGACATTTCAGTGCATATATGTTTAGAGGTAAACATAATAAGGTCTCACCATCTTCCCCATCGCCATTGAAATCGCCGACAGCCACAGAATATCCTGACAGGGCCAATGAAACAAGCATGCGTTAGAATGACAGTGCACACACACCAAGCTGCGAGCTGCAGGCTGAAATATGCATGAGTGTGTGCGCACATTGTTCGGAGCAGGCTTTACCTAACCTTTTTCCTCTGATGGCTAAGAGTGCCATTTTACAGAAGAAAACCAAAGGTGTATACACCACTTCAAAAGCCTTCACTCGACAATACATGACAAAAGTAAATAGGGAGACCTTACCTAAATAGCTGTCATCATACTGAGCACCGGCTGGCTTGGTTGACAGCTGGCTGTTGTATGTAGTGTAGAATTCCTTTTTGGACCCCCTCATAATTTCAGAAATTTTATCTGAGATCAGTTGCCCTGTAGAACAATACAAATAAATTTCACATTGAATATAACATCTTAAAGTTATAGCTTACCCCAAATCCATGCAAATATATATATTTTTTACATTTCAATATGGTGTACTACCCATCCATGTTTAGTGAATTTGCTTTATACATGTCCCTACAAATGGTTAGCACTGTTAGCATTGATGTCCCAAAAAAAGAGTCTATGTAGCAGACAGTATGTTTGAAATTGGACCTGCCAGTAAGTTCTAACCAAGTGGGTCAGCCATGTGGTTCATATGGATGTTAAACAAGGCTTACAAAAGTATTATGCTTAAAGCAGACTACTTGGCTTTAGGTCGCACTTCCACAACTCATTCTGTTTTTCCATCTACAAAACAAATATCAGCTGAAAATACATCTTATTCAACTCCCAAACTTCTAATTTAGGGCAAAAACATCACTCAAAACTGATCAGAAAAATCTGGCAAAATCTGTATCTAATACCCCTTTACCCGGTTAAATCCAGTGTTTGCCATTGGCGTGAAAGGGTCAACCCGCGTTATTCGACCCAGATTCATGAACCTGCTCACGACCAGAGATTTATGCGGGTCGGACATGGCTTGGCTTCGGTGTGAAAGGGGAAACCCGGGAAATTCGACAATAGTACAAACGTTCCGGTAACGCTAGGGCTACCTGGTAGAAGGCATTAAGTTCTTTCAAACATCAAGTAACATAATAGGCAGCAGGGGTGCGAATGTGGCGGGCTCTCCTTGGACACGCTATTCAGCAACGGACATTGTAACTAACATTGTAGTTATCGAAAGGATAGGTTTATAACTCCGCCTAGATAACACCTCCGACATATTTCCAGTGGATCAACAGTTTCCAACGAAATCTCAATAGAGTACTCAAGTGACTAAAATGGACATCACATTTTTTTGTTTAGATACCACATTAGTTTAGTCAGGGCGTTGGTCAGATTTTTTACTTGTCCGGAGGCTAATCTTACTTGTCCGAAACTGAAAATAAAGGTCTATTAAAAAAATAAATAAGACAGAGATTTGGACAATTCTTGTGATTTATTAGCATATTAACAACAATTACACAATGCCCGTATGTGCACGGGCGTTTGCACCGTACACAAGCCTTGTTGGACGCATAACAGTTGAAAAGTCAGATTCTGTAGATTAAACGATGTAGGGTTGTAAATCCTTTTTTGGCTACATAACAGGAAGTATGCATTATATTGGCCATTTTCACCAACATATTTTCCTCCATCCTGTGAGGACAGGTGATGGTGGGCCATCAGGTCCCCTCTGTCTGATTCTGGCAGCAGCTTCATCAAGCAAATATTTCATGATCTTAGTTTTCTTTTTATATTTAGTCAATACACAACGAAAGATTCTCCCCCATTTCTGAAAGAACTCCTGACTCAGAAACCAACCCCCCAGGCTCTCTCGTTGAGAGACATGACACAATGATGTGACAAAGTCAGATTGATAATAATTGCAGACCTAACGTTAGCATTTACCTACACAACTTTTGTCAACTGCCTGAATGTCAGCCAGGACAATTAACGTTAGCTAGAGTCACGGTTTATTTCAAGTTCAACTCATCATCATTACACAGGAGGATACATTTGTTAACTTAAGTTCACTTATGTGTCTGCAATATTGGGCGAATTGCGGCAGGTTGTGATATTGATGTAATGCAGAGTATGAGAGTTTTCAGTGCGACACATTCTGATCAGACGGAATTACTAATGTTAGTCGTTTGTTTTTTTACTTGTCCGTTCGGGTAAGTTAAACTGTATTATGCTTGTCCGACCATTTTTATTTTTTTTACTTTTCCCAGACAATCGGACTAGCGTTAATGTCGAGCCCTGTTAGTTCATAAAATATAAATTTATTAATCGTTTTGTTAGCCCATATAGAAATTTGAAGTTGTTTTAATGACCTGTTGACATTTTCTGTGCACATCAGATAATGCACACATTGACAGCATTTTTGTTTATTAACATTCTCTAAATTAAAAGGTTAATAAACAACAAAAAAATGCATCCTTGTCTTTAAAAGAAACACGTTTTTTTATTTGCTCAAAACCAATAAAATATTGATTGTTAATACATTACCTACTTGGTAGTCCATGGTAATCGGCAAGGTATGAAAACGAATTATGTCATTCATTCAATGAATAGGAGATTAAAAATTATCACCCCTCCCGCTGGTGAAACAATAGGCCTATTCATATTCCTTCCTTCCTGCTGCTGTCAGACTTTACAATCAACACTGCTCCCAGTAAACCACACACTCTAAAACTGACAATTCACTCATGTGCAATATTACTGTATAATGTATACTGAGCTGTGCATTGTGTGTTTATTTATTTATTTATATCTTGTCTGTTTGCTTATTTGTATTATTTTATTATATTTAGCCTTTGCTGATGCTCCTTGCTGTTGCACTATTCCCTTTGCTGCTGTAACACTGCAAATTTCCCCGCGGTGGGATTAATAAAGGCTTATCTTATGTTATTCACTGGGCGCTAAAGCCTACGAGAAAGATTATACATTTCAGCCAATTTACCTGTATCTTTAAACGTATCCATAGGTGTCCACAAACATTGCTTTTATATCATTTTCGCTTTTAAAGCACTTCAACTTTCGTTTTTCATCATGAAATTCTTTTGTATCGACCAACATACTGATACTGAATGATAAACATATACAATTAAAAGTTAAAACATTATGGTTGTAGCTATGTTTGCTAGCAAAGCCAAAACTTTCCTGCGAAGGGTGTCCATGGCGCACATTCCCCAGTTGTGCAGGTCGAACGCCTCGTTTACCACCTCCTAAGACAGCAAACTTTTTACTGCAATTACTTGAAATTTTACGCAAGCACTTTTCAACTTTTTTTGCCGTAATTACGCAAACTTAGAATTTTGCGCATTCTCTTTTCAACTTTTTACCGCAAAATTAGATTTTTCATGAGCTTTTCACCACTCGCAATTCGCGCATGAGCTTTTCGACAACGAGGAACAGGCAGTCAGGCAGCTAAGCAGCCAGTCAGTTACCTACATTCCAGCGTTTAGGTAAGGTAATGTTTCTCTGTTGTAATTTATCATGGTTATTGCAACCTACTTTATGAGCAGACATATCTTAACCCCTTTGCGCAGATGGCAAATTTAGTCAATTCTCATCTATTTAGGGGGTCATTCACTCTTGTACCTCAATAAAACATCACTTTTTTCCTGTAATCTACAGTATGTCTATTTTTGTCCCGGCATTGCATTTTTCTGTAGTTATTTTTATATTCCTAGTCCTTTTGATTCTGAGGTGATTGCTTTTTACTCTAGATGTGTGTTTAAATAGTGAAAGAACATGAAATATTAGCATTGTCATTCCTGGTACAGACACTATATACATATCAATCTTACATTTGCACTAAGTAAGTAAGCAATGAAAGTAAGCCCTGGCAACCATTCAACTGGCAGTTTTGTCAGAATCGTCCCTCCTAGTGCAGCCTCTAATCGCGCTACACCAACCAGTAGATGGTCCTAATCAAAAATGCGCAACAGCTTAATGTTTTCACACAATACGCTACAACATATTTATGGGTCAGAAAAAGCGTGCTTTTGCTCTTGAATTTCCACAGGAAATTGAAATCTGCTAATCCAATGGGATCCTATGAAAAGAAATGAAGTGGCAACCGATCTTCAGAATCACACTGTGTACTAGGGGAGAAATCTCTCACTGAAAGTGATTAAAGATTAATCATTAATTATCTCCAGTGGACACAAAAAAGGGAATTTATGTTTCATTCAGAGAATAGCTTTCCCAGGTGCTATGTACACACTCACGGTCTGTACATAGCTGGGCCCTGCATGACTCTATGCCCCTCAGATAACCTGTTCAATTTCTTCACCACACCCTCTTTCACATTCCAGACATATTCTCTGTCCCACTGCATCTATAGAGATGTTTGTTGATCTAATTTGTTTGCCTCAAATCTTTAAAAATCTCAATAAAACAAGTTTAAAAAAAATATATATATAGATTTATTTTTATACCTTGCCAGTAAAAGCTTCCAGGTCCTCCAATGACAACTCTGTTATTCTGTTTGGAGAAAAACAAATACTCAAAAGATATTGCCTTCTTGATTTGGTTAGAGACACATGGAGACATTAATAAGTCAAATAATAAAAATGGCAAAAGACAAAAATGAACAGTAAAGCAGCATATGTTTGT